>JBCAUG010081116.1:0-22490 GCA_038406175.1 Haplosyllis leylae | reverse complement strand
AGATCCCTGTGGGGCTCTCAACCTAGATGTGCAAGATGTGTATGCGAATGGCTGCACCGTAAATGGGACGGTGCAAATTATTGAATAACTTTACATTAGAATTATCCACAGCAAAAAAGTGAATACGTGGCACACTGGGAACAACACAATCTCAATAAACATTAAGTTTGTCTTCTATGATGAGCAACAAATCCGCGCCGTTTGGTAACTTTCCCATGCTTCATTTCACTAGAGATAGACCAGTAAAAAAGAAAAATAAATATATACAGCTATTGTTATCAAGATCTCAACAGCCACAGGTATCACAGAAATAAAGTGTATTCTTTTACAGCTATTATTGGCTCAATTTTTTGAATCCAGTCTTTTCCCATGTTATTAGTTTCAAGGCGTAGTGTCAATGTGTGGTGAAAACCCGATTCACAAACCGTGAACAGTCCATTTCAGTGCATTTTCTGAGGCGCACTCCGATTTCCTACCCACATTTAATTTATCAGTTATATAGGATCATTTATCATGAACATCGAAGAAACTATTTCTGTACAAAAAAGTTTTATCCAGGAGCGCATCCACTTAATTGCTTCTGTCTTTGGTGAGAGAAGTGTTTTGATTTTTGTGGCTCGTGAGAACTGTCTATGTGGTTGACGAACGGGGTTTTTTTTTGGTTACTTGTTTTGGCAGTTTTCAAACAGTATGCACACATGGTAACCCACACAGTACCTACATGGATTACTATGTGGCTCACATGTGGCTTACTGTTCAGGTCCTGTGTATGGTACAAATGTGCACGGTCGTGGGGAGCCCCTACCAAGCAGATTTGAATAAATCATATGCAGACTATCTATGTGGCATGCTACTCACATGTATTGCTCCCAGCTCAATTTTGTCAGAAACATATTTTGCATTTGGAAATCTGCCCAGGTCAACTTTTCAAGGGCTGCCAAGAAAAATGTTTCACTAAGTTCAATCTTGTTGCAAATGAGGTTTTGAGTGGGGAAATTTCACTGGGTCAACGTTTTGAGAACTACTCAGAAAAGTATTCCATCCAGCTCAATTTTGTGGATAAATGAGTTTCAGAGCAGGAAAATCTAACTGGGTCAAAGAACAACATTCCAACAGGTTGATTTTGTGCAGCTCTGTTCTAATTAATGGAATGTAACAGAGGTATTGAGCAGAAGAAAGAATAAGAAAAAAGCTTGATTACACTTAAAATTTTGCCACTGGACTGAATAACACTATAACCACCACACACCAGAACAAATCTTTACCTGTAAACCTGGGGTATGTTTTCAGAGTAGAATCAAACCAAGTAGGACACAGCACTTACACTGAAATTCCACATGAAAGCACCACAGTAACTGTACATGATTCTTTGAAATCTGTATTGTAGTCACATGAAATCTACATGGTAATGCACACACGCACTGGCACTGCATGATAACCTACACAGTAACTGCACATAGTTCAGTAAAATCTGTATGATACTGGCTTCCCATTACTGTCCATATTAATACAGAGCTTTTCTGGACAGCCCTTGAAAAGTTGACCTGGCAAGCGTTTCCTGCTCCAAAACTCATTTCCCCACAAAATCAAGCTGGGTGGAATACTTTTCGAAGCATCCCTTGAAAAGTTTATCAAACTGGATTTCCCTGCTCTGAAACTAAATTCCCAAAGAAATCCTCGATGGTCATCTTTTCATAAAAATTGAGCATAAATGAGTTCACTGTGTCAGTTGTAAGTGAATAAAAAGCCCAACAAGGTTCTCACGATAGAAACCTTACTCAAGGAAACTAATTGAGAACGAGTGAGAAGACCATTAAGGAGGACTTGTGTTTCATGTTCTCCTTGATCTCTGACCTGGTATTCAGTGATATTCCAAACAGAATGGATAATATGTCATCTCGTTAGAACTAAGTCATCAGATGATTTTCAATGACGCAATCAGGAAGCAAATGACAAATTGTCGTGGTAATATGAATCTAATATAAAGATAATTGTGCGTAGGTAGGACGTGGTAGGAACTTTAAAATAAAGTTCAAAATTCCAATGTAAGTACTGGGAACAAAGTAGTTCAGTGTAATGAAAGGAACTGAAACCAGTGTCTAGGATTATATTTCGAATTTTCTCCCAACGTGCCATTTTGGATTTTCAGACAGCGAACATGAAGAAAGGTAGTTGTGTAACTTCTATTGTTATCGTCTTATTGTAATAACAGATATATGTTCTGTTCAAGATGTACACTTTTGTGGCCAGCATAAGCTTTACCATGGTTCCGACTGATCTTGTTGATTCAACGAATATCTTGCGAAGACTATGTCCTTCTTGAGAGTAAATGGTCTGTTTGAGATGATGATATCCAATGTTGCAATTCACCACAGCAGTTTCATTGCTGCAGTCAGACCTTCAATTCGTCAATGTCCTCATAAAAATAGTTTGTCTTGTCAGCAATGCCCTCCCACTCTGAACCTTCTAGACAGATATGACTCCAGGGGGACACAGACGTTTGCTCTCTCCATCAAGAGACACAAAACTAAATTTAAGTATGTCGTGAAGTTATGTCTTGACTACAGCAGTGGTCGGTATAAAAGTAAAACTGGCAGTTTTATTATTAACGAAAACGATCGTCATTAACGGGGCCCTTGGGACAGATGCAGAACAGGAAACACTGACACGAGGTAAGGCGACAGGAGCACAGTGCCAAACGAAGTTGGTGCAATTTAACTGACAAGAATGGCATCTAACATGCTCAGCTCCCTACTTGTATTCTTGATCTCCTGACATCCTGAAGCAGTGCAACCACTGCGATCTCCAAATATTAATGATCCGGGTCATACTCCAAATGGCAGTGACTTTTCAGAAATCATAACAGCTGTTTTCTTCAGGTTCTGCAATCATTGCTTAGATTTTTGCTAACATTGCAATACATTTTGAACTTTATTTATCTGCCTTTTACTATGTTGTCGTCATTTTTCCCCAACTGCTCCTTTCACAAAACGATGCACCAAAACAAAGCCACTGTATCATGCCCTAAATTTTATACCGGCCCAGCCATTATTCGACAGCGACAGATCTTTGATCTTCCGGAATAAACCTTTTAGTAACTTAATTTGATCCTGACTTAACCTAAGTTTACTCCGGATTTTGATTGACATCTACTGAGAAGATGATTTTGCCCTACTTTCACAACTGTCTTTTCATCCTGTCATGGATATCTCCCATGCCCATTCTTCTTGGACCAATTACTTGAGGCGATCTTTCAACCATTCGGTGGTAGTTTAAAAACCAAATCGAAACTAACGCACTTACTACTTTGGCCAAAAATAACTGAACGCATCCGATACTTTTAGTACATTAGAAATAAGTCGAAGCAAAGTGACGTCACGAAGACGATATCAAAAAAAGCTGCAAATGAGTATCACAATTGCGTAAATGGACACCGCATGCCGCTAAAACTGATGCCAAGCTGGTATATCAATTGCTATTCTATGGGTTTAAAATCCATGTTCGTCGTGTCATAATCCCCGTTGAGAAAACAGGTGCCAAGGAACATAATATTCTGGAAGTTGTTAATTTTTTGAGACTCTGTTTTGGAATTCGGGTTACCTTTGCTCTGGGTTCCAAAGTCAAGTTAAATCCTCTCGCTTCGATTGCGTACAAAGGATTCCTTTCACTTTACCTCGAAATTGTGCCTCGGACATGTGAATTTAAATACTGGACTCAAAATGACATTGGCCTTTCAGATCTCAATCTGCGTTTTACCATAAAACTCAAAGCGTATCTGAATATAGCAAGGATGTGTTTTCCAATCGAGTTTTTCATGATAAGATCAAATTTTACATTTTAAGACAGAATTTACGTCAGATATGCTTTAATGATTTTTCAAAATGTGAAATGGTGCATGAAACAAACTTCAGTTCAAGGTCTGTCAAGTAGCGCATGCCTCTCTGACCTATTTTGATAACCATTGCTGTGAGATCAATTCCCAGTGGAGGCAACTTTTTGCTAAAATTTTTCAGGCTAAAAATTAAATGTGATCTTATTGTGAAAAACTGGATTGCTAACGTTTCACTCTGTAATTCATGTTCAGTCAAAACACGCGTAACTATGAGCGTACAAGAACACCACTAGTTCTCGAGGTGAACGAAACAAAAAGTTCCGTTTACCACTTTGGACTTTTGCTTCAAATGGCTTATTTACACTGCACGGGAACTGAACCAGCAGAATAGGAAACAATTGGTCCTAGTTTCTTTTCCTGTCTTGGACCAGTGTGAACCTTTGCTGTACAATATATTAGGACCCATTGGTCCAGGTCCCGTTCTCTGTACCTGTCCCGTTCCTGTGCAGTGCGGTGAATAAGCCAAAAGTAAGAAATGGACAACGACCTGCTCTACCTGTGTTCATTTCATATCAAAGCAAAACAAACCCAATACTTAGTGCGCTTCGGGAACTAAAATCCCCATTGTTCAAGAGAGTTGTGAGAACAAAAGAATATTTATTATCCCAATAATGTGGGAACGTTACGTGTGTTATCTAAATAAAATGCCTTCCGCAAGCAATTTCCATTTAGTTCCAACAGTCTTAATGTCCGCTTTACAGCTTGTTGAGATTTTATGAGCATCATGCAGGTATCATTAATTCATAGACCTACGCTTCTGGGAAATGTCTCATCATTAATTTACTCAATTTGGAAAAGACACCGATCACCTTAACATGTCTGAAATTCCAGCCATTTTGATCAAATTTCCGCAGGAGCCTGGTTTTGTAATCAACCCTGTTCTGTAATGATGATACGATGGGACTGTTTTCAAATCTAAGTCACATGGACTCTCTAGAATCTTCTTGCTCTTTACCTACACACATTCAGAAGACATATCGCAAGTTAAATAGATCTACTTTAAAAACTTTTTCTGAGTACCAAACTTTGCAAATGAAACGTGATTCCGAATACGTTTTTGTAAGTCTCACCGCCACTGCAATGTTTTTCCTTGTTCGAAAATACTGCTCGATTTTGATATTGACATCTGCGTGAAATTGACAATATTGGATGAGGAAAATCGGCCGCCCAGACGTTAAGCCGACAACTTACATTTAATTTACATAAAGTCACGATGTTGAAAATGAAAACTTCATATGTGACTTCGTGAAAGACCCTTACAAAATGCTTGGCGGTTTTTTGGGGGGTTTTGTACCTAATGTTTTGATCTCACAAATACCATATTATGACAGAATGAAACAATTTATAAAAGAGAGTAGAGTTTAAAAGCTAGCTGCTCGCAGCAGTTGACAAACCCACCCGAATACTCAAAAATGCATCCAGCTTTAAACCCATGATACCTACGTTTGGTGAAGAGCTCTATGCCAGGATAGGTTGTATTAAGTGTAAGTGCCTCCCACATGAGGTGTGGAATCACTTCATAAGACAACTTCTTCCCGGTCGGATTTCACGAAGAGCACTTGGTAGAAAGGTGTCACACATTTGATAGGGAGTAAAGCTCGGACTGCGCCTGGGAATAGAGCACAATTGGATTAATAGTAAAGTTTTAAAACATTCAAAGCAATATTCAGGTAAGACGTTTTTCTCATTTAAAAAAGTTTAACGATTGACCCGGACTTGACATTTGTTTGTTGTTTAATGTGTTTTGGAAGTTAATGTTTTGTACAAAGGTTACACCTTTTTGAGAATATAACAACTGGTGATTTCAAAGATTCTTTTGAAACAGGAAGGAATTCTTGTAGACAAAATCTATTTCGGTCTGGACGCTTGCGCTAAAACCTGAAAGTTTCCAGAATTTAAAATATATCGCATAAACTGTCAATCATCGAATGCTGAGTCCACTTATAGATTTTTAAAACTTCGAAGTAGATCTCAAAGTTACTTTTTACTGAGAGATGTAAAATGAAGTTGAATGTCAACTTGTCAGTTAACCGCACAGAAGTGTTTTATAATTTGATAAAGTTTCAAAACAAAAAAACAGAAAGCTGTCTCAGCGTGCTTTATGCCATTCTAAGATACTACGAACATTTTTGTCACCTCGGGAATTTTGGGCTTTCTTTGTGTCAGTAAATTTGAATGTAAAACGCATTGATAAAAGATTTTTTAAAAGTTTGTCTTTGTTCTTGCCACTAAATTTCTCAAAGAAGAATATATTCCCGTCGAAGTTCCATGACCAGTGTTTGGACGGACATTCCTTTACAATTTAAACTTGACCTTGAACTTAAAATGCCCTTGACCTTTCAAGTGGCTTTGAATTTAATACAACACTGAAGTTCCTAGTTCGAGCAATTACAAATCGTAACCTGAAGATGGAGTCAAAGACAGATGAATAGGAACTAAAAGCATTTTCTACCTGTATGTGTGTGTTGTAAAATAGAAAATATAATGATGAAATTCAAGTTCAATATTTCATGTTTCACTAAGTTTCGTTTACAACAAGGGAATGATGCAAAGGAATTTGTTAGTTGTTGTGTTTGGTGTAATTGAACTTCTAAAGATTCCCACCAGT
Organism: Haplosyllis leylae; assembly: GCA_038406175.1. Lineage (NCBI taxonomy): Eukaryota > Metazoa > Annelida > Polychaeta > Phyllodocida > Syllidae > Haplosyllis > Haplosyllis leylae. The sequence goes on along the minus strand of JBCAUG010081116.1, from coordinate 15,990 downwards.
GCAAAGAAATCAGATTATCTATACCCTGATCTCGTTTAAGCCGAACTGGTGTAAGAGGGACCCGGTGTTATTAGAAGTGTTGGACTGATGGCAGAAGAGCAACTTATGGAATTTTTGATATGAAACTAGATCTGACAAGCAATATCCAGATTAGGGTGGTTGAGGAGGCAATTGGCAGGAGGTGTGAGTAAAGTGGGGTATCAAACTCACTGATCTAACCACTGATCTAAAACAAATTTATCCTGAGGAACGTGACGTGGGTCACATAGGCGTGGAGCAGGGGTTGTTCACAGCAGAAAACGATTCCTAACATTTGTGAAACCAACATTGTTTGGAGTAAATTACAGAGATCTAATTGTTCACATCGTTCTATTTGCAGTAATCGTTCGAGTTTTAATTGAGTATGGTTTGTATTTTTTGCATTCTGGTTCATCTCAGGGTGCAACAAGGATGAATTAATTTGCAAAAAGTTTATTTTATTAACTGATGGTATCCATCATCCGCCGAGTCCACAAGACCTGTGTAATACACGAAGTGGTCAGTTTTATGTAAGACAACAGACAACAAAACCAACCTTCTTTTCCACCACTTACGTTAAATATTCTGTTACAGGCAGTCGGGGGAATACCTAAAATACTTAGACGTCCTACGTGATAGTTCAGGAATGTTCCCATTTCTGGAGCCAAATAAAGTTCTAAGTGCTCAACAAACAAATTCAGTCATGCTGGAAGATGTCTAAAATGAAGTTTTCAATTTGGACTCACATATTTGCATACTTACACAGACAGATTGCTCTGTCGCATAAAATGACAGAATGAACACGATGTCAATTGGTAATTCCTGCAGGACAGTTTCAAGCTACCTCTGCCTTTATATCTTCAGATTTTTGCATTGGTACACTGCTCCATTGTCTGAGACCAAAACATATGGAACAAGAAAGTCGTCCTGCGTGACCGCAAGAGACATACTGCCCGCATCGTAGCCAACCCCTATCCTGTCTGAGGAGGGGGGTAACCCTAGGTTCTATCTGGGGTACCCCCTGGCTACAGGTCTGACGAGGGGTGTACCCCCTCTGGTTACAGGCCTGACTAGGGGTACCCCCGGGAAAGGACGTAGGATCAGAGACCAGGGGGTGCCCCACTGTGGACAGACACACACCTGTAAAAACAATACCTTCCAGTCGTACTACGTACGCGGGCGGTAATAAAGAAAGAACAAAAAAACAGACAAGAGTAGTGCGCATTCCTCCTTCAAAAAATAATGATTGAACAACTGTCTTGCTTACATGTACCCCATGTGAGAATCTGCTCTCCAGAGGGAAACCTTAGCAGGAGACGACAACAAAGCCATTGCTACATTCTACCACTTGTATTCCAACATAATAAGTAAAAATGACTTAGACCCAGTGCATCTTGTCCATGATAATAATCAAAATAATCAGAATACCGTTGTCATTATTCAAGCTGTCAGAATCACAGTCAATACCTGCTTAGTGATTCTGGGTATTTCTGTTTTAATTAAATACACTGACCTTTGAATACAATTGTAAGACAGTAAAAAGTAGACAAAAGGTACAAACGATTTGAAAGGACTTTGTCTTCTGCCTACATTTATTTCTTTATTAGAAGGTCGAATTACAATTTGAAAACTAATTTAACTATTGTCAATTTCCAATCCACTGCCAGAATAGAGATCTACGCCATTATTTAGTTGGTCGGTTCCATAAAGTCTTGTGAAAACGTTTAATCTGAGGTTCTTACAAAATTCACATTGTTGGAAACTGGCTTTGCCTTTTAGATTTACAGCCCACGGGGAATTACAAAAGTCAATATGATTTCAGTGAATAAATCTAATTTTTAATGTCAAATGTCGGGTCATTATTTTTTATGTTTCATTTTAAAATCTAATTTGTTTCTATTCATTTCCTGCTAAAGAAATATTGAATTCGTGCAAAATCATGAAATTGTTTTACACTGGTGCGATGCAAAACGTGTTTAAAGAAAGACGTTCAAGTAATGTTCCGTTGTTGAATGAACGCTTGACACTCGTCGCAAACCCAAACCTCATAAACACTATTTTTGTTTGATCTTTTGGAGTAGAATTTATACTTAACCTATGTGTCATTCTGTGAAATTTAAGGCTCGTTCACACTGCGACGGCAACGGAAAAATAAATCAATTTTTAATTTTCCATTGCTAATACCTCAACCTGTTGCCATGATACCCAATTTTTCCATTGCCGTTGCTGTCACAGAACCCATTGCATGACAACATCAAAATAAGGGAAATTATGCAATTCCCGTTACAGTGTGAACGAGCTTTTAGAAAATCTAATTTTAAAAGGTCTCCGCGATACAACATTCATGGAGGACCTTGTAAAGTTGTCACGAATTGTATGAGGACATATTGTATAACTATAATAACCAGTGTACTGTTCTCAAAGACCTCCCTGTATCTTAACACCAGTCCATTTTTATTCGTAAAAGGCTACCCTGCCCTTAAGCTTTAGGGAAAGGGTCATTCTGACTTCAGCCTCCCCTTCTCAATTCTCCCATAAAAAGTAATAAAATTCCTGAAATTTGAGTTACATTAATCTTGAATGGAGAAATTAAAATTTGATGATAATTTTCCAAAATTGTTTACAAAAACGTGTGTACAAATAATTATTACCAAATAATTATTTTGAAAAGGAATGAACTTAAGAATAAAATAAATTCACAAAATAAAGTAAAGAAGTAATTAAAATGTTGAAATAAGGAAAAAAGTAGAAGATGGTTGTATTTTGAGGGCTCAATTATTAACGAAAGTCCTGAAGTGAAAAGGTTGCGGAAAAAAAACAATTACGCCATCAAATTTCAGTCTTTGAAAGTAAAATTAAAATTCTCCTTCTGCAGTATTACTTTATTTTTCAAATCTCTTTTTAAATTGAAGTGAGCAATAAAGAACGAAGAATTCCACTTTGATGGCTCGTAAGGGAAATGATTCTCTAGCAACAACCGCTTCCTGGTATGCCTGACACTCAATGGCCATGCACATATCTAATGTTTTAGATCAATGCAACATTATCTCACCTCATTTTGTGTCAATGGCCACCTTTTGTGATTTTAGGAAATAATCTACCTTAATAAAATCAGTGACTAAAAGTTGACCACCTATAGATGATTACTAAATGTTCCCTCTACCCTAATCCACGTCCTGTGTTCTAAACACGTGTTTATTTTTTGCATGGATGTTAGCAATTGCATTCACAAAATCTTAACATCCCCAAAAAAGTGGAAAGAAAACTGATTAAAACTGTATGGATGTTGGCAATTGCATTCACAAAATCTTTACGTCCCCAAAAAAGCAGAAAGAAAACTGCTGAAAACTGCAAACACACTTACTGAGGTGACTCTAATGACAAGTGGTCAGTTTATGTCGAGAGAAACCGAATCAGGGAAACTTTAAAGTACAGGTTTCCACAGACAGCACTTATAGCTTAAATTTCATTTTACTTGGTCAAACTGCATCAAAACAGGGTCAAATAGTTTGACCATGACAAATTATGTTACAAAAAAAAACAATTTTATTGCTTTGCTCACTTTAAAATATTTTTCATATGATTGACATTTTTGGTAAAGATTGGAAAAATAATAACACCATTTGTTTTGTCTGCAAAGTTTTACTAAATTACATAATTTCCTATTTCATGCATATGCAGCAGCATGTCCGAGATTTGGCCAATTGGTTGTCATGAAACATAGCAACGCCTGCCTTGTGTGGTCATATTTTATTGACTATGTTTTACAGGGGCGTGGGAGGATAATTCCATTAACAACAAAAATGTTCAAATCAATCTCAAATATATGCTAAAGAAAATACAAATACAACTAATTATTCTTCATGTAAATGATGAAGACAAGAAACTAGAAAACATTTGGATTGGTCGAACCTTTCTTGTTTTTACCATTAACGTTGTCCTGCGCTCGTGTGTTCATCCTCCCACATATCTTTCACCTTGATCTTGTCATTTGGGCCAGAAAACGACAAGTTCTCGCTAACGATGCAGACATGATGAGACAAATAATAATGGGTAATCGCCTGGTTTTTTATTCACTGCATTAATCCATTACTACATTAATCAGTAAAACAGTTTACCTTTTTATGAGGTATTGTAATTACAACAACCGCATTCTTAGTCAAGTTCTCTCTGATTTAATGCCGCGCTAATTGAGTTTATTACTTGTCAAATGTCAGTGTTACCATGGTACTCCTTTGTTTTCATAGATGTTCTCATCAAAGTAGGACAGGATACCTTTAACTAATTATCGCATAAATGAATAAAAGGAGCGATATTGCCAGTACTTCCGTTCGGTCCACATAAAGGCACGGTCCATGCAAAAGATCTAGAATTTCTCGCCAAAGGCCATAATTATATTCTTTCAGTTCCAACTTACCATTAAAATAGTTTTCGTAACGCAATTTCATTTTTCAAACTGTCTAGTACAATTTATCAATGTCATAGATGGACTAGTCAAGTGAAGGACGACCTCGCAATTTTTTTTTCAAAAACCCATAAAGATTTGGACGCAGTTCAAGCGGAGTCTCTCTTATCAACAAAATCTCGTTCTGAACATTCATGCCAGTTGATAGGAAAAGTGGATACAAAATTATTTGGGGACACATCTGAATATCCTAAAATAAAGTGCTGCAGGCTGTGTATTGTACTTCATGACGCTGTTGATGAGGATCACGTGAAGGTGAAGATCATCTCATTGAGATGAAAGAGTTCACTCAAGAAAATGAGCTCCATGTCTTACCATGTTCTAGTCTTTTGATTCAATTAGGCGACTTGGTCAACCATACCTAATGTGAGACTAAAGCTGATGAAATCAACATGGCCTACCGCAGATTTACAGACATGTCTTCTGCATTTGATATTTCAAAAAGACTCAACAACCTAGTATACTGTAGCAAATGCAATATGTCTATTTTCTATAAAATAATAAATCCTTCCATTTTGAAATGGATCTCCCGTCATTAGTTAAGACTACACACAGCCCTTCAATGCCACCTGTTCGCTTACTTGGGCACTAGAATAATGCAGGCGATAGGGTGACGTAATAAGCAGAGGATAGTAAACAAATCAAGAAATTAATTCCTAGCTGCTGCAAATATGAAGTTCGTGAAGTAGGCTAATAGAATCCAATCCTGGTGTTGTTGACAAACAAATATCATTTATCAAATATTTGACATTTTAAAAATGCAGACAAATACATTTACACCTCCAGTTACAAATTAATTCCACACGGACAAGAAATTCAATGCTGGTCATGAACTAATGTCCCGTTGTTCCCGTTAATTTATTGGATAGAAAGTCAATTGTAATAATGAAGATAGCATCACCTCAAACTGCGCACATATTTGCGAGTCGCCACACTGGCTCGTAGACTTCCAGTGTTAAAAGTGAGAGTAAAAAGACTCAAATTGGTTAGTTTAAAATATCTCGATCACAAGCTTAGAAAGGGAAATAGAAAATGTAATTCGAGACTATTACAAGTAGGTTTCAAATTAGTTTCATTAAGAATTTCTTGGTCACCAAACTTTTTTCTTGTACTGCAATTTTAATTGACCAAGATCTCAGTGTTTGTGACATTTGTCAAGTTCAAGATTGGAGATGTCCACTATTTAGGCATAATGTTCAACCAACCTAAAGATTTCCTTTGTCTCTCAAGTCATTAAATTGATGGCAAATATCAATATCTTGACCTGACCTAGTTCTCAGTGAACTCTCCTCTTTTTTAGGTTTAAGAAACATTAGGCAAAAACCAAATACTTATGATTTGGAGATTCATTACTGACGTACCAAATCCTGTCCTTACAAGTAATAGAAAGGAAAAATTTAAGAAATGGCAGTGTTCCTTTTTAAAAAAAAAAACGTCCATTTTAAGATATCGAAAAGGTAAATATACATCACAAAGAATAAGTTACCAGAACAAACGAAAAGTTACTGATGAACAGCATCAAGAAAATTAAATATCAAAGATTTAAAGAATTCCACTTGCTGGCGCCTATGGATTCCTTTTTTTAACCTTTTCAGCTCTGGTCGTATTATATCATCCTCAGAAGGATTGCCAATTATAATATACAAAAACTGCCAATATTGCCTGAAATGGTACCCCTTTGTGCACCCCCCCCCCACATGCACCCTTCTGCAGAACCCTCCATGCACCCCTCCATACAGCACTCTAGGAACCTCTCACATACCAATCTGCTTTCTGATTAGTCAAGGCTCAGCACACAGCCAATCAGATTATTGGGATGTAGGTTGCTAATTAACTTAAAACCCTGATTTTTCCCCCACAAAATCTGACGAAAGTATCCGTGCAGCCAGTTTACATGAAATAGCTGACTCTATCGAGCTAGCAAATATCATATACTTCCTAGTTGCATTGGACATTTGCATTGGAATATGACGTCAAATCATCATAAATACCGTTCATTCCGCATCGACAGATGGAAATCAAGCAGTGAAATATTCACATAATTTCCATGGAACTACAAAAATAAGCCAAAATAACGCCAGGAATGAAAACAAAACCCAGGATCTAATTAATAAGACAGCTGTGCGAGACACCAATACGCATATTCTATGAGCCAGCAAAATGATTTCTTTCTTTTATTTATATTTAGTATCAAGTTACCAATAACGGACGTATCGACAATAACTTCCATCAACGGTCTACTTCAATTGACATTGTTCATCAAAAACAGATTATGCTCTGGTAATGTTTCAGATTAACACGAACATAAAACAAAACCTATTTGCACATTGATTGATAGTCTTTTCAAAGAAAATATTGCCTTACAAACTGTTAGAGGCGAAGAAATCGCCAAGTTATCATGAAGAAAATTGTTGAACAAAGGGCATCATATATTGACTGCGATTTTGGCACAAAACAATTCATAAGCTTGCAAACGTGGGATAAGCAAACGTGGGATAATAATCAGATAATTACAAAGGTTTTGTACATTAAGTATTTGATCATTCTGAATGTCCTGTTTTTCTAAAAATAGATCTAAAAATAGAATATTTGTCCAAAGCTGAAACGTAGTTGGTCAATAACACAGAGTACTTTGCAGAAATTATTTTGATTCCCACTCAAACAAAATGAGGAACGAATCTGGTAATTTAGTTCCAGTTGGCAATCACAAACATTGTCTCCTATTACCTGCTCCTCAACTTTCTCATCGTCCTGAATATCTGTTCTTTAGGAAAGGCTCTATAATAGAATAGTTGTCCAAAAACGAGAACGTAAAGTACTTTGCAGAACTTGTTTTTATTCCCACTCATACAAAATAAGGAGAGAATCGGGTATCTTTTTTTTCAGTTTCGGTTTCAGTTGGTAATCACACTGTTGAAACTTTTTTCTCAAATGTGAATGTGTTTCAGCACATGATTTCCAATATTCTAACTTCGAAATTCATTGTTTAACTAATTTCTGAAATGCTGGTTGTTTTTTTTTAAAGACCCGAGAGGTAAAATTTTCCATAGAAAACGATGTAGTTAGAACAAGCGAAGCTCAAGGTTTTCTCTTAAATCCAGAGATTTCTAATTTCAATCAGTAAGTCAATGAAATGTCACAAGTAAATGTCACCTGACAAACTAATTTATCTTATTGAGAATCACAAAGAAACAACTCAGATTAGTTGAAGTTTAAGTTGATTGACTCTACAAGGTAGATTGAAAGTCTTGCGATAAACGGAAGTTTAGTTTTCTTGAAAACACTGAACCAATCCCAAGTGAAAATATGTTTAACCAAAACCGAGAAAGCCAATAGAAATGTGCGTCCAAAAGTTTATATATTATTTTTAGGTTGTTGTAATTTAATCAAGTATTTTAATCAAGTAAATGGCTAAGTTCGATACAATTCCATCAAAGAGGAAACTTTTCAATTTTCTCTCAAAAGCAAAAATAGTATATGTTGATTACAAAAAAAAATTACTTCAGCTACTTGACTTGTTTATATTAAAGTCTTTCAACAGTTCCTCTCATCAAACTCGTCCACTGAAGATTTCTACAATGAACTTTTTAATTGTGGCAAAGGAATGAGTTACCTTTCACTTGCAATTTTAACCTTGACTTTTCGAGTGGTTGCTCATGTCTCACTGCTCTTAAATGTCCGTTCGCAAACGTAAACAGCATGCCACCGGTGAAGTTTCTTCGTTCCATTTAACTTAAATTATTCCCATTATCAACGATTTGTTATCAGATGTTACATTTGTTATTTATTACACTGTAACCGTGATTTTCTTTTGTTTCAGAATACGATGCGGTTAAATGGCTGGGGTGCAATCTCTCTTGGTTTTATTGGACTTGTCTTTGTTGTTACATTGGGTAAGATCTTTTATTTATCAGATACAATTCCCAGATCTGATCCTGCGGGTCAGAACGAATAACTGCTTCCTGGAAACTGAATCCCAAACGTACATATCGAACTCAATCTTGACATCAACAAAGATCGCAACCGAAACTTTCAACCTTCAATTGGGAAAAATCTGCGAAATTTAGACATTCGTAATCTGAGTAAACGACCAAATTGGATTTCTTGTCTCACACACTGTACGGGTTTTGTGAATAGACTTGCAACGATAATTGGATGGCTCCTTATTCCCGCTTTTCTCACATCGAAACTAGCAACCAGTATGTCGATGATCTCCAGTTAATACAAAAAATCAGTGCTTTGTTGAAATTGCTTAAGAACTTTATGCCAGAAGTAATTATTTAGTTTATTCATCTCCACATTCCCACGTTTCTTGTAACAAAATGCCTTGCTATGTTTCCCCATCATTATCTTATTGAATAGATTTTTGTAGAAAGTTGTTAAAGGTAAAAAATATAGCATTCCTCATTCTTTGTATGAGTTGTGGAACATCAGAATGCATAACACTGATTTTTTGTACAAAGAAGATTCTCTCTTCTGTGTCATCCAAGATTTTCTGACAGATGTTCTTTCAGCTTAAATTGCCTTATTAGAAAAATAGCATTTTTTAGGTTTTGTTTCATCTTGGCAATATTTGCTGGCTCATAAGAAACGTTGCAAACGTTTAACGACAGGAACAAGAATTACCTGAGCTTTTTGGCTACAAAAAACACATGCTGTAGAACAAGTTGGCAATTATTTCACAGATTGGTGAGATCCATCTGTAGTTGTTACCTGTTACCTATTCTATTGTACAAAGCAATCAGTTATTTCTGGAATTAGCCATCAGTCCAATGTTGAGTTTAAACCCGCTCTTTCTATTTTTACCGCCTGCGTACGTAGTGCGACGTTAATGTAATGTTTTCACAGGTGTCTGTCCACGGGTGAATCCCCTGATCTCTGGTCCTTGGTTCTTTCCTGGGAGTACCCCCTGGTCTCTGGGCCCTAGTCCTTTACTGGGGGTACCCCAGTCGGGCCTGTAGCTAGGGGAAGCCCTTATGACAGGGGTACCCCCTGACAGGGGTACTCCCCAGACAGGACAGGGGTACCCCCGGACAGGACAGGTAGTATTCCCCCTCCCCAACAGGCAATGCCGCAGGCGGTACACTTCTTGCGGTCACGCAGGAGGACTTACTTGTTTTGCTGATTGTTCATTACTCTAATGGCAGATGTGATATTGTGAAAAAACTGAACACGTGTCTCCTGTTTTGAGGCAAAAAATTTAAAACAGGAATTTGGACATTTCGATGACCAACCAATTTCAAATATTCACAATTTTGGTGATTTTAAATTGAATGAAATATTTCATAAACATAAATAGAATCAAATACAGAAGTTTATGTGCCAGCATTTCTGGATGTTTAGTGCGCTAAGTCACTCAATACAAGGAACTGGTGCCCTGTGGTTTTCCCTATTGGGAGTTTTGTCGTGGGTATCCTTTCCAAGACAAAAATAACCAGTATTTCCGGTCTCAAAGCATTAAAACAGTTATCCATTGCGAATGAAGCTGGGATCTCCTGGAAGAGTACCAGTATTGAATTACAACTCTTGAGGTCGAAAACTGGTGAATGACCAAAAGGGTGATATCAGATTTCAGTTCCCGCAAGGATACCATTTTTAATTGATGACCTTGAGAGGGACTTCTTTGATATTTCCTTTTGTAATCACCCTAATGAAACTGATACTGTCAACGAAAACTATGCATGGGAAGGTCTTGCTGTTTCCACAGGAAAGAAAGTCAATGGCTTTAACAATCCATTAGTTGTAAAGGATTTCTGTCTTGTTTGACTACGATAAATGAGGTACAAGTATATATTTATGTTATAAGGCGACACAAGTGTTATGCGAGGTGCCACCGCAAATTGACGCTGCCGCTGATTTAATACTTGGATAGCTTATGCTGTTTTTGACACGAAGCACATTGCACCAGATGTTGATTCTTAAACGCAGGGTACTTTTTAGCACAACCCATGAAAACTATTGCAAGACTTCTCAAAAATAACATTTAGTGTATGACTATCACAGAATTTTCAAAATACACAGGAAATTAAGTTGCGCCAGAAAGTCAGTAAAAATGGTTCCAAATGCACGTGAAGATTACAATTATCCAAAGAATAAAGGTAGATAAATATGCTCTCGATTCCCTCGTTACACTGATCACCATGTGTCTGGTGGTTCCGAAATTTTTGGGCACAAAAGCATTTTGAACATTTTCATTTTCGATGGCAATTGCTGACAGAAACTAAATTACAGGAAATCGCCCTTCAAAAGCGAATCTAAGCAAGGACACTCTCGGTGAAAAAGGATTTCTATTCCTTTCAATTCTAGGGAATTTGGCAAGGTCACGTGACCCTTCTCTCCCACACATGACACTTCTAGACTGCAAAACATTCCGGTACTTAACTTATTACGCAAAAAGAAATATCTATGTGTAAAAGGAGTAATACTGTTGTACTCAAAGCTTTTTACATAAATTGATGAAAAGAGCAATCGTCTAAATTTGGTGGTTGTTTTACACAAATGCCATCCATCTTTTAACATACAAAGATCAAAGGGCCCATAGAAAGGGGATTAACGCCCACGAATAAATTGGGTAAATCCGGATGTCAATTTTCCTATTGACTCAAATTTAAGCTTCCAGTACCAAAGGTAACAAGACTTCTGAAGCTTTAATTGGGGGCTTTGAAATGGAATCCATTGTTGTTTAGAATCAGACAATTTCTTCAACGCGTCTTCATTCACTACAATAATAATGATAATAATAATAATGATGGTCGGTTTCCCGAGCCTCTGATTTTGAACATCCTGTGTAAATCAACCCATCTAATTCCACATTTTAAACGGTCAGACCCCAGCCATCAGTATCAAAACTTTTTCCAAACCTGCCAAAACCTCCACCTTTGCTTCGCACAATCTCGTGGACAACTTACTACTTCAAAAATATTGACAACAACAGAAACTTCAGCCTTTCAATTTTACATTTGTTTGTAACAACTGTAGTGGCCTTATGAACAAAATTCAACAATGATTTGTCACTCTTGATTACAATCACTATTTTCCATTCCTTTTAATTAAAAATCAAAATATCTGATCAAGATTTCACTAACTACAGGGGAACTATATTACTTACCAGGCAAAAAAAAACGCAATTAAACGGAACGAAAGAATTTTACTGGGTGGCTTGTGCGGTATTTTAATCAAAGCGAGCGCATTCTCCAACTGGTGGTCCCTGATCTTGACTATTGTCAAGGATTCACGACTGATTCAAACAGATAAAACTTGGAATTGACCGGTTGAGCCGTTTGTTTTAGAAACTTCTCCAGCACACTGATATCTGAGAAACGTTATTTCTGAATTCACAATATTATTTTGAAGCTTTACTTCAGTTAACTTGATGCACATTGATATTGAACTCGTTGCTGGAAAAAGTCAGCTTGTAATTCTCATTCCCAAATTTCTTTATCAATCGTATCCACTACCCTTTTACCGAAGCCTCGATTTTTTTTGTGCAGATGCACCCACATAACCTCGCACAAAGAAAATTTGGTTCAAATAGTTGAATCTTGCTCACCCTCGTCTGATTTTAGTAGAAAATAGAATAGGTCCAAAAAAGAGGATCTATCTGCAGGATCTGCCGTGGTGGAACAAAACGTAAATTGTCATCTTTCTGAAAAGGCAATTTAAGCTGAAAGAACCTCTATTAGGAAATCTGGAATGATGCAGAAGAGTGCAAATTTTTACTTCCGACAAAAAACCAGGTCATTGACATTGAGTGACACATTAATGATAGTCCACAGCCCACACTGTGGATTAGATACCTTTAACAATGTAACAGCGGTGGAGTTTTATTTAAAAGAAGCACACGATATCACAATGAGTACATTCTTTGGCTAATGATGAGCTTAATGGATTCTTGTCATGTTCTGATAAAAGGACCAGATTGGAACAAATTTACCTTTTTTAACAAATATGTGATATAACTGTAAACTTCTAATACCTTCTGAATAAAGGAACATAGTTATTTAAATGTGCACGATATCTACCTTGATGTTAATTTTCCAAATACTGGACCAGTGAATATGATGCTAAGAGGTGACAAATAAAAAAAAGCAGTCGCTTAAAATGAAATGGATGGTGGAAATAATCCTCCTTTTGCTGAACATTCAAACGAGATCGCCATGTATTTAAGTGTAGGGAAATCATTGACCTCACAAATGGTGTGTCATCTTTTTTTAAGAAAAATGATAGTGCAATAATTTCAAATACAGTTGCCTTTGATGTGAATAACTTATTTAAGTAATATGTCAAACCTTTATTCAAAAGTTTCTACAGACGTATACTATTTATTTCTGAGCTTTATCTTTAATGAAAAGGCATATTATTTCCTGGAGCATCTTCGATTTTTAGTTGAAATAGTAAACTGTGTGAAGGCATTTTCTTCTCAAAGTTATTTCCTGAAATATTATGCACACTGTCAGCTATAGTTTAAATATGCTGTTTGAAACAATATTTACGGCAAAGAGTCTCTGAATAGACAAAATATTATCAATGAGTACCACGTGAATTTATGAAAGAAATCTAAGCAAACTACCCTATCTTTCAAAGAAAATCTCCACCAAAAGTGCCTCCATGTGTCAGCGTGTCTTTTTTTCTGGCTTCCCCATCCTTCGTCGGGGATGGCCGACTGATTTAAGTTTGTTTTGACACTAATCAGTATGGCCAATCTTATTTACCCCTTGATCATCAGAAGCCCAACCCATCACAACGATAATCGCTTTGTGCATTGACATTCATTACCATATTCTCTAAAATTCTAAGTATATTAAATCCAGTGATGATAAAAACTCAATAAGTAATTAATTGAAACATTGAAATTGTACCCAAGAGATTCCATTTAGTTTGAGATTAATTTTATTGCCTGGTTACAAATTATCATCCAAACAAAGGCTTAAGTGATTAAGCGACGGATCCTCCTATTGTCTGAATAGTTCATCCAGTTTATGTAATACTTTTAATAGTAATCGTGCTTTCAGCTTTGTGTCAGACTATTGCGAATATCGGAAAATAAGTGATTAGATCTATGTGTTCCAAACACACAGAAATTGCGTTGCAAACTGCAAAACAAATTTCCCATCCGCAGTTCAAAATTATTCCTTTCTCTCAAGTTATGACAGTGCATGAATGGTACATTTTAATCTTTTCCGGAAAAAGATCTCAGAATAATAGTGGATTTTTCTCATCTTCAACCATTTCATTAAGACATTTGCTTCCATAATGCGTTTGTTTCTTGTACAAAGTGTTTTAATGAAAAGCCTAGTTTTAAAACTCAGTCTAATTGGGTAAGACCGCTCGCGTAGAGCTTCTGCACGCGGCTTAATAAGTCTCTCAATTCTTAACCTCTCTTATCAAATCTCAGTTGATCAGAACTCGCTAATGAGACTATTTGTTATAATAGGCCGTGGGGTTGTTACAGGAGTAGTAAACAAGCCTTAGTAAGAAGGGAATCCATATAATTCACCCATCAAGAGATACCAAACATTGAAACAGGAAATTGGTTCATTTAAGTCAGAAGCGCTAGTTACATATTTAGTTTTCGTACGATTGTTCCTATTTGTAGCAGGTGGAGAGGATATAATATTTACTTCAGTAGATAGGATGTCGTCTCCAGTGGTTTCATCTCGTAAAAAAATTATTTTGTTCCCAATCATATTGACCTCCATTGATTTGATTCTATCTCAGATAAGCAATGATGGGAATAGGAAACAATGGCTCACAAACAGATCACTATAATATGACAGCTCAGAGTGTATTGGCTGTATAAATAATAGATAAACATATTTCTATTATTCGCAATACTCCAAATGACATGTGAGACTGATGGTAGATTTAGGCATTATTAGTTATAGCTGCTAATTTAGCTACTGTTGCTTGCGACGAAACAATGTTTACAGCCGATGTTGAACAAAGATGAGTAAGCATGAGTGCAAAGTGCTGAATATCATTCATTCCTTTAAGTTTTATTTTTAAAACAAATGCTAAGTTTGCCAAATTTCGTCGTTTTTACAAAATAATGCTTATTCCATTATCACACAGTTTTTAATGTTTGCTTTTCTATATGTTAATCCACTTCAAGTGCACTCCACTTGAAAACAAATCTAAGCAAAACAGTAGATTGTTGTTTAGTACAAATTCTTTGTACCATGCATTTCTGTTCAGTTACAAGGGTTTCATAGTAAAAAGGCAATACAATTAATGTTTCTCTCTTTTGTGGTTTCTTTATCTAATTAGATCAGTCAGACAAAACTAATGTTGCTTCGTACCAGCAACTGTTGAATGGTGAGGTATGGCGAAAAAGCAAGTTGAATGAATAAACGAATAGATATAATTCCACAGATCAAATCAAGCAAAATCTGTTTGCTGACGAATATTCTGTCTGATTAGAAAGAATCTGAGGAAGCCTCAAATACATTGTTTGTGCCGAATTGAATTTTTCCCAAGTGGATCGTTTTGATTAGTTTGTCTAATTTGTTATCATTTGACTGATACAAATAATGGCAGTCTACAATTTCAGTTCGGTAGGAATATTTCCAAATTTTTTCTCTGACACATTATCTTAAAACGAGTGCAGTGAAAATACTAAAAAAAAGACATACATTCATCACTTTTCATTTGCCTCATTTTAAACATCACACTGGCAAAGTAAGAAAAATGAGTCTATTTCTGAGGGTTGACCACGTGCATTCGTGAACTCAAGTAAATACAGTAAAACATTTCACAGGCCCGGAAAAGTACCTATGGTTGACAAGGTGTTCTCACGTGAGACTTAACACACGAGACTTTGTGCGGTCCGTACATATTTTTTTTTGCAAGTGTCCGTGAGCTTGTGTCGGCGTATGCTAAGTTTACAGCATACCAATTATGATAGAATTGTAACAGACGTCCACATGTGTACACATGCCCTCACGTGTAGTGTCCCCACAACACTCCAGCCACCGATCGGTAAAAATAATTGTCGTTGAATAGCTCAGGTAATTTATTGAACCAATCTGCCTGGAGCTACTTTCACTGCTGTAATAATAGCGTTACGCGATTTCCTGTGCTTATTTAGAAGTAAATGTCCGCCTACATTTACGTAAAAATTAATTTACGATTAACAAGAGAATCCAGATTAGAAAACCCGCAGAGTTGGCAATGTACACGGCAGGTCAGATAGTGGAGTGGGAATCCTCGAGGGTTATTAATTTTTCATGACAGGTAATTTACACCTTATTTGCGGCTGCGCTTGGATATATAGACACACGGAGTGGGGCTTGTAACGCAGCACTACGATAAATGTGAAAGTCCTCTCTACCCCAGGTGTCATTTGTGATGACCAAATTGGCTAACTGAGTAGCACTAAATGACTAATGTTCCACCTGATAACAAAATTTTCCAGTTGTAAACAAGCTTGAACGTGAACGCAAGAGGCATACCGACCGCGGTGTAGCCGACTTGTCCGGAGGGGGGGGGTACTCAGCCCCCCAGCTGGA
>JBCAUG010081005.1:0-22491 GCA_038406175.1 Haplosyllis leylae | reverse complement strand
TTCTGAACCAGTTTGATAGTATGACAAGTTGTGGTCATTGAACAAGGTTAGCACACCACTCAATGTATCAGGCTTAAATACTGAGAGCAGCTTAGAAGATTGTAATATTCAGCAATAAACCATATCAACTCTACGTACATCTTGCTTGTGTGTGACCGGACGTAAGCCCTTCCTCAGAGGATCCTAGGTACCAGAGGTCTAGGAGGTTTGCCCGAGACGTATATCCGACTCAGCCGTACCTGAGTATTACACCGTTCTACCGCAACTAAAAGACCTCGCACTATTCCCGATAAGCCCTTCACATTTGACTCGAAGATCATTTTTCAGTCCTGATCATCCAGGCCTGATTAACATAATTCTTTGATATACCTTTGTTCAGTCCGCGTAGGGTACCTTACTGCTATTTCAATGCCTCAAGGGCACAGATGTAACACCAATATGAGTGCTACCCCAATCTCATTAGATGCACGAAATAGGAGCTGGGGTACCACAACAAGACGGTGAAAGTGATTATTATACCTGGAAGATTTACCATAAAAGCTTGTTCAGTTTACAACCCATTGTCCGTCAAGAGGTCATCCGACATTCGCCCTAAGAGCCATAAGCCACCCAACTTCACTGGACATCTACTCTGTAAATCGGGTGTTACATAGGTAGCAATGGCTGCGGTCTCCTTTGATGCAGCGTTTGAACCTTTGTGTAACTTGTTCAGGTCTAGACAGGTGCGAGTAATTACTGATAGCAGTCGGCATAACGCACAGAGAATTCAAGTGTTGCACATAGGAATAGAAATGAGGTCCTAATGATATAATTATTTCTTGGTATCGCAAGATAATGAGAGATACATTCCCTTGGAGGAGGCCCCAAAAGGAAAAGAAAAACAAACGTGATCATGCAAATGACGAGCATCCTATACAAGGCACGCATACGATGCATACGGAATCAAGAGAAAGGACGTTCCATAGGTGGCTAAACCCCCCAATTGCTTAAACAAATAAGAATCACTTACAACTTCAAAGGGTTTGCACTCGTTTTTCCTCTGAAGCTAGACCAGGTTAAAAAGAAGATTAGTAACATCTTGAGAGCCACTTAAAAATTCATCTGCATAAGGTGCGGCAGTAGAATCATCAAAGTGAGAATCAGTAAAAAAGGGCAATCGACAGGGATTTTCTATGCAATGAACCCTTTAAGCTGAGCTCAAATGGAAATTGTGCATTATGACAATGCACAGCATATCAATGCAAAACCTTTACTTAGTGACAGATGGACCTGTGTGGTTCATAATAGTTACGCAGTGTTCAAGCACTCCGGGTCAAGGATTTCTGAATATGATTTTAATGGGCAATTTACAATCACAGACACCCCTCTTCGTCTCGAATTGGAATCCACCCCACTTTCCACAGGTTTTTCCAATGCCCATATGGCTCTTTGATGATGACAAGACCACCATTACAAACAATGATCTTGTTAAGTAATATTCGAGGCTTGAAATGTAGTAAATGACACATGAAAAATCTATGATTGGCAATTGCTGAAGGCAACAGAATAGCCATGCGTATGCAAAGGCAATTGTACATTCCAGTGATTCTCCAATTTTTGTAGATCAAAGTGCACTACAACAGCACTTCAAGCCCAGAAAAATGAAATATCGTTTTGGCCTGATGTGAGTGTGAGATACGTAGATATGTGAGAACCATGATGACTCAATTCGAACAGATAACTTCATATGATATCACACACCATTTATGCAGACAAGTTCAGACAAATCATTCTGAACACAAAAAATCACAGGATTGACTTATCTGTGCAATTGAGGTCATGAACCTGAGTTGCAAAAAAGACAAAAGGGCATTTTTCCCAAACAATGGTTGTTTAAGCTCTCGAAACTTTCACTTCCTTTTGGCAAAAACATGTAAATGAATTATGGAATGAATAAATGTTATGTTTTGTAGGCATGTTGGCAGCATCGCACGGAACATTTCCACAAATATTTCGACTTTCATTAAAATCAGTAACAACAGACAGTGCACTGTCCTGGAATGATGATCGTGCTTTGAACAATGTGCATAAAATTTGCATCACATGACATATTAAATGTATGTATTTTGTCCACGCTTTGCAACCTGTCATGACATGATTGGCTTAATTGTATTAATTTATGCACAAGATTCCCCTTTGTCAGAATTTTTTGTTGTCACTCTGGTCAGATAATATCTATGTGCAGTATATCGGGTCATGAGTTTAGAACTTCCTATGTTTTCTGTTGCTTAACTTTTGAATGGTCCGCTTTAGTCGACATTTCAGTGCCATTGAAGGTCTGAATTTCGTTCAGAATATGTTCAAGATAAGATTTATTTTTATCACATTTATTTTAAGAACACAAAGAATATACACAGAAAAACAATAAGGTTCTGACCCTGGTTGACACTAAATTGAAACAAAGCACTTGCACTCATTACCACTTGTTGTGGGCTACCTGATGAAGTATGTAACACCTTACAGGTAAAAGTATAGATAAAGAAGCCCCAATGGCAAAATACCCACAAACGATATCTATGATCCTGGAATTACAACCTGGGGGACCATAAAAAGGAGAATGTAATGTTCTCAAAAGTCCAGGAAGACCCATGGGCAAATAGAGGAAGGACAGTGCAATCTGGACAGGTGCCACTGACTGATACTGAATGCTTTATCATTGCTGTAGGTCGAGATAATTCAAGACATTACAGCAACATCATCTTCAGAAATTTATAGAACAAATAAAATTAAAGTCGTTTGAAGTTAGAATGTCTTCAAGGGCAAAAAAAATGTAAGAAGCAGGCAAGTGGCATGACATTGTTGAAAGTTGGATTGTGTGGCACTTTGGTCACTGACAGGATATATTACCATTCAAGTTCAAATCGTGGAGAATTTTCAGTCAAGTGAAAGAAATATACCAGAAACTCTGAGCCGACTGTCAAAACTGACACCCGCTGAGTGTTTATTAAAATTCAAAGAATGATCTTCAAACCGTAAATTGAGAAGCTCAATAACGTACACCACTTGTCAGTTGTACTGGTTGTACAGTGTACTCAGACATTTCAAGTGACTCCATGTCAGTTTGTGCTTGTACCATGTTTCCTTTAGACTGAACTTTCTGAATAAATTTTCAGCGCTTCTGGCTAAACAAAGCGTGGCTAAAATGCTAATTTTATTATATTTACATCCTGACAGGTATATATTTGTTGTCAGAAAGGTCATTAGTATACAGCAGAATGTCACTTTGTTTTATTGCTTTACAAGTGGAAAGCTAAACATGAAATAGGTGAATCACTTACTTTTGTGTATCCGGATATTGAAATCTCCACCAATTACACTTTAGGGCTTGGCGTATTTCTTCTTTTCTTCACCGGAAAGTAATCTGCAAGGAAAAATTGTACAAGGAATTTTATGACACATGTTGTAAAATCTCATTTTCACTTTCATTTGCTGTATTTACTGAAGGCTCAATTTAAGAAGCAACTCTTTTATATTTGATTTCTATTAACGCCATCCAGGCATAAATCATTCATTTATGGCTCTACCAACATATTGCACATAAATTTGATAAAATTGCAAAATTGGCATGGGAAAGTTTCAGTGAAAATGTTAAGGGCATCACTTGGGGTTATGCCATCTGAGATAAGTGGCAATGTATTCGTAGATAGTGTGACAAAAGGTTGCAAAAGAACCCCATGGTTTACCAAAGGCCTTTATTGGAAACGTCGGACCCTGGAAGGGAACGAATTGACGTTTGCCTCAATGTCAAAGGTACTTCACCAACGTCCCCTTCACCTATGTGTATAAACAAGTGTAACCACACCTCAGTCTACAGCCAGTTATTACATTCTCAAGGCTGCTTTTATGAGGAATTTCTTTGCAAAGTTTTGTAACGAGAGTCCTTTATGTACGTATTGACATGCTGCAATAATAAATACAATCTCAGTCATTCAAACTATTGACAGAACCTAGGGTATTAGTCGCTGCAGACAGCAAGTACTTCAGATTAACACAGATCTGCAATCCATCATTAACCTATATGTAGCAGTTTACCTGTAATACCCATATAAATAAGAATTGCATCAAACTCTTAGTGACAGGCCCATTGCACCATACCTAGAAAAGGGGCCAGACAAGTGTGTGTCTGGAAGAAGATGTAATAAAAGATGCCTATCAATAATGCATTGAATGGAAAATATATAATTTATGCTGTGTGACTGGAGGTTCATCTTGGTGCTCTGTCACAATATGCTGTGAGACCATGCATCATGGGGAAGCGGAAAGATGACCATGGAGCGAGTCTCCTTTCTTCTTCGTCTCCAAGGAACACCCCTGGCACACATGTATCAGTCTCTGATCACAGCTTATTTGTCAGTTATGTTTACTTTCTAGGTCTGCAAAGAGGTGCCAGGAAGAAAAGGTTTGCGTGTTTGCAAAACTATGCAAAATTGTCAAGTGCATTGTCAGTTTTTCTTCACTTTTATGTTGAGAATGTAGTGTCTTTCTTTTGAAGACATTTTTGGCAGCGGTGTACTGCCTATCTTTTTCTTCTATTTAAATTGCATACTGATTTGCATAGACCATATATCTACAACTGCCATGTACAGACATATACATAGCGAGATTGTTAGAAGTGACTTCAGACGTCTGTGTGACATCATCCCTCTCTTAGTGACAAACGTCTGACAAAAGTGTGCACTGAGGCCCGTTTATGCACAAAATTACTTTCCCAGGGACAAAAACAAACTACTTTACTTTTAAACTGTTACACCTAGATAAGTCAAGAAATATAGGTCAGCAAAGAGCTAGTTAAATATAAAGCCTCACTAACTGGTTTCCTGGGCTGTATTAGCATATGTGCTGAAAATACAAACTATTAACGTTGACACACCTGTGTTTGGAGATGGGTAAAAGCTCGTAACACGACATAATTTTTTATGTTTGATGTTATATTACTTTATATTTAGTTTTGCATGCCCATAAAAATGCACCGCACAATATATCATTGGCCTGTTACCATTTTATGAGTTGTTGACTAGTTTATGGGCGTGAATGTGTCATATGCGTGTTCGTGCTTTATCGTATTTGTACCTTACGATAAGATTTTATATCTACAACTGTACACAGAGATTCATATTACAGATTTATGTTTTTTCATATCTCATGCCAAGTGATTGCATGATAATATGCGTTAGATATGACACATATTCCTTACATAATTATATCTGTATCACTATAAATTTCGTGGATTTCCCCACTGAAATGTAGCATATCTTTTGTGGGAAATTCTGACTTTTACTTTCAAGAAAACGTGTCAAGAGTTCTTTCAAGGATACTAATAAGAAATTAACAGGCAAAATGGTAACTCGCAGCTTGCAACATATCTATTGCACAATTGAATTTTAAGATAAAGTCTTTGAGCCTTCTGTTTTTGTACTCATTGATTGCCTGGTTGGTTTGCGCATTCGTTAAATCTACAAAAACAATTGATTGAGCTTAAAATGTCGTCGCTAAGCAGGAGACCCATCTGTATCTATGTGGACTGGCTACCAAAAAAATTGTGTAATATTTGGCGCATATCTGCATAGAAGACACCTGATCTGGTGCACAGCAGGTAAATTATGACTTTTATGAAATCATATGGAAGCACCTGTGTGCCTCACAGCCAAGAAAATCACCACCGCAAATTAGTAATACAACCAGTCAATTTCATGTGAGAACAATATGATTATGAAATTCCATAACAGACAGTATTTACGATAGTGGGTTAACGTGTTACTTGGCAGTGGCGGATCTAAGGGTGCGCTAGGGACGAACCCCCCCCGGTCCAATTTCCTTCATTTTCATGCAGTTTTCTGGAAACTTTGGCAAAATAATGGGTTGGCACCCCCACCTTGGAGGTTGGCACCCCCCGTCCGGGAAATCCTGGATCCGCCACTGCTCGGCAATGACAAATGCGTTGATGGCAGCCAGATGAAGAAGAATCAGAAAAATTCATAAGAACCCCATGTGGATTCTCCAAGACTACTAGCATCAATACATAATCATGAAAACATGTGATTACAAGTTGCGCAAAATAAGTTGTTGATATGAAAGGCAGTAAGGTGTGATGATTTTACGGCAGAAAGAGGTAAGGGTTATCCAGGCCAGTCTCGTAAGGTTGTATCACGTAACACTGTCTAAAAAGTTGGGAAGTATTACAAACGGGCGAGCCTGGAGGAACCAAACGTCGCATTCCTTCCCAGTAGGTATCGTCGTTAAACCTTCTAATGTCTACAAGTATAGCCGAAGTCCAAAATGGTGATCACAAAAGATTCAACCCATTGTCACCTCATTTGTTAAAGTGTGGGAAAAGATCCAACAACCCATCTTTAATTTTAATTATTTCTTCATTGTTTCTTTGTGTAGAGGATGCACTTATAAGGGTTAGAGCTACATATAGTGTTTGGAACTTCATTTAGGATATGTAAAGAAGAGCATATGGAGGAGGTACCCTTCACCCCCAGGGCCATCGCATGTGATGCACACGAATGACAGCAGCAAGACTATGCCTCAGTGACACTCTAAAGATTGGAGATTTTTCCCACGGAAAGAGAAAGGCACCTGTACGCCAAAGTGGCACGGGGATCAGGGAGGACAAGAGGCCACTGAACCACATCCACGACCCCGTGGAGGCTGCTCATGTTATTCATACAGCAGTCAGAGGGTTTGGGAATGGGGCAATACTCACTTCCAAATATGATCCGAGATTCTCGTACGTGTCTATTATAAAAAGCTTGACAGAATCAACCTCTTGTACATGTATTATGAAAAATATGAAACCAGGGAATTTTAATTTGGCCTAGAAATTCGTTACCTCGTGTAGCGTGGCTGTTGAAATGTCATTCTACAGATTTATTTGTATTGGTTGGTTCAGAAATATCGTGTTAGGTCTTTTGTAGCGTTGAAGAAATACTTCATCTTTGCCTTTGGTGAAGCATAGGAGACGTTTTGTGCATACTTCTTTAAGTAAATCAGCATGATTTCTTTGATACATGCATGCTGGCCCATTAAAATGCACTCTGATGGAAGTCAAGATACTAGTCTAATATTTAATAATTGCTTCATTATGGAGACGAAGGATCTCCATAAAAGACGTTTTGAACTTGTGACCTCTTAACAGATTATATCGCTTTGGTAGTGGTAAAAAGGGGTCTGGGGTGATATCAGAAAAATTATAATTCACAACTTTCCCACGTAATCATACAATGTGTATCTATTTGTGCGTACAATTATGCATAAGTGAGTGGATCAAGGATGCATGCAACCACAATCTCCAGGGTTTGGTTGAGTTTATGGTGGGTATGACAACACCTGAGCAATCAAGACTGGTCATTATGGGTCGTCATCTGTCACTTATGCGGATATGGCGGGAAAAGTGTCTGTGTTTACACATACTGACCCATTGGAACGGCCTTCTGTATGGTTACGTTCCTTTTGTGGCAATACCTATGATTAATTTTCTATTGTAAATAAGCAAAAGATTATTTTTGTCCTTGCCATCTCAATTATGAATTTAAAATTCGTAAGTACTCTGCCACAAACCTAGAGTAACAGCAATTGTGATCGAAATGGGGAGAATGGTTGAATTTCCTGATGCATAGAAACTGATTTTAATATCTTGTTTCCTGAGTGCACCCAGTTTTGAACCAACGGATATTATTAATTAAATTTATCCCTCGAAGTGGTTGAGACCGCGCATCGTTTACTTGAAAGAAGCTGGCCGAGTAACTTGTGTAACCACCAAGAATTCTCAAAAACCCTTGGTTTTGGGGTTATATTACTACCTGGTAGCAATCCCATTGTTCAGCTCCATATTTGAGGTCACTCTGGTCTTTGAAGGAGGGAAGAGAGGAAGCAAAGCCTTGTCCGTGTGACCCCAAGTGCTCCGGGGTCCTAAGAACTAAATGGCGGGAGAGAATGCATTGCACACGTTTGACAGACGACAGTCAGGAACTAGGGGACCTTGGTTGTCCTGTGGCTTGTCTTCGGCTGATGGATGACTTCTTGAGCATTTTTTACGCTCCAGACATCCTGTAACAATCAATGTGCGCCTTTATCCCCGGTAGTCATGCATGCACATGCACATGTAAGGTATCTGATCAACAAATTTGCCTATGGCGGGAAAATGATACAGTCCAGCATAGCTGGGCGCCATGTTCTGTGCCAGCCTCAACAAGTGTATTTTTAGACATCTTTTGAGCAATGTTATTCAACCAAACTGTTGTTTAATTTACGCACCTGTTCCAGCAAACAGCAAAAATCTTGCTTCATGAGCCTTTAAAAATGCTACCTTGGCATTGCATTCACTTGCTTTGTCAAAATTAGTTTGGTGCGTTTGATTCTCTGAAATTTCGCGGGAATGCCGCGCTACTTTAAGGTGATGCAAGTTGAGACATACAGTAAAATTAGATACTCTATATACGCAGTATCAACGAAATTTGATCTTTCAAAGGTGCATATAAAATAAATGATTTCATCAATTTCAAGGTGAAAATCTTTGCAGCTCATCTGGATTCAGAAAAATACACACAAAAGAATTAGAACATATCTTCCTCATTTGAGATTTTTAAATGTTTGCTTCCTTAATATCCCTTTTCTATCAATCTTTATTTAGTATTCTATCACATCCAGAAAACAGAATTAACATCAATTTATAACTTGAGCCATTGATCTTTAACCCTCGTGTCAAAATAACGGCAATAAATAAAATTCTTGAAAGGTGATCACTGATTTACAGACACTGTAAATGATCAAACTGTATCGTTTCAGAGTGATTAAATGACAAAGTGCTGTTTGCTTTGATAAGTATTTGTGCACTTATGGATAGTTAGATAAGTTGCCTCGAGGATGAGTTAAATAAGTCATGGATCTATCAGAATAGACAGATGGTTGCGCAGGCCTAGGCATGTAACTCGGATCCCTCATTAAAATCAGCAAAATTAAAACAGAAGTGATAGTTTCTGACAAATGTTACACTTTTTGTCCAGATTCCAAAATTGTAATAATAAACCCCGATGAATTAATCAATACAATGTTAATTAGAAATTGTTCTAATCTGATATTGATAGTTGAATTGCATAATTGATCTTATTCACTTCACCTGCCCGTACAAGAAATTGCGCCAATTTCAAAATGTGTATTGGATGTGCATTTGCAGGTATGTGCTTTTACAGGTGGTGCTACAGTACAGTAAACTTGTTTTTGAACCAATGAATTTTAAGGAGGCTAATTAATGTAATAATAATTACCTGGTATTGTTTCCTTTTTGGATGTGGAAGACTCCGAATGATCATTAAAATCTATTCTTCTGCTACAGTGTTTGAATATACCTTGTAATTCGGCATCTGCATCTGATTCAGAGTCACTGTCTTTTGCCAACATCGCAGCCTTCGTCTCATTTATTGGAAGACATTTCAATTTTCTGGCAAGAGATTTCACCGTTAAAGTTGAAGATCTTCTTTTTGAAACTCCCTTCGATATGAGCTTCTTTGGAGAATAAATTGGATCAAATTTGGTGCTGTAGTTTGGTAGTTTTTGTCGTGTTCTGTGTGGACTGTGACAAGAATTTTTACTGGTATACTCCTTTTGATAAAACCTTGGAACTTCTTCGTTGACGGGGACCTCCTCCCAATCGTAACTCCCTGCCAGAGGTCTTTCTTCTTCGAAGTCGAAATTCCATCTTTCTTTGCTTTCTTTCTGAATTTCGTCCATTTTCTTCCTAAGATGTGTCGTAATCTCCTGATGGTCAACCTTGCAGTTGAACAGAGCTCTTTTGACCCGACTGGACGGCATGATGTTAGCTGTGTCCTGTAGAATCGACGTTGGTGACAGATTTGTTTCCATTTTTTCCATATTCAGAATTCCCCCTGTTAGGAATTGCGCAGTTGTTTTTGATCTCGATTCCCGCCTTCAAACAAGTTCACCCAGAGTTGTTCATTTGCTTCGTCGTTGAACTGATGATTCCGGAAGAATAGAAGAATTTTACTTTCAAGCAATTGGTTTGACAAGGCCCTCGTACTTGACTTCTGGACCACAATCTACTGATTATCCTACCAGTCTGAGATCTGATCCCGTAATAATGGTGGATCTCCCATTTCCTTAAATAAAACCACGACGTATGGTTCTGTCTAACCAATGAAGTGTCCCCTTACTGTTGACAATGATCACTAGAATGTGCCTGTCCATTGGAGCAGAGCGAATAACAATGATCTTTAGGCGGAGCAAAACTAGAACTGTCCAAGCATGCTATTTACAAATATAAACACATGTAAACATAATTCTGCGAAAATAGATACACAGAAACTGGTTAAATGTAATTGTCCTTATCATCAATTATCTCTTCTAATTCCAAATCCAGGCACATTTTGGTACAGAAAGTTATGCTTTTGATTTTATGGTCATGCAGTGAAGTTTAAATACGTGGGGATATTTTAAAGCAGCGATCTTTGGAAGATTTTTATTAATGTTATAGCATTTGTTTAAAAAGGTAAAATTGTCAGAAACTTTACCATATTTTTTAAATTATCAAACTCTAATTCGTAGATGCATTTGTGAAAATGGACAATATTGTTCCAAATGAAAGTAATTTTAGTTACAGTGGTGAAGAAGCAGGTTTTTTATTCTTATTCATAGCAACTAGTTTCCTTAAAGCTTCCAATGAAGACGACCCCTGTCTGTTCAAGAGTTTTCAATGAACTGTTTTTAGAATTGTCATTGTGGAAAAATGTAAACAGAAGAAATGGCAAAAGCTCAAACATTGCTTGTCTGGGCAGATCTCTCTTCAAAACCACAATTGCCACTTCATGCAAAAATGTTCTGGGAACAAGTGGGCTGATGTGTCGTTGAAACGAAACACAAAGATTCCACAAAGACGTTTCTGTGCGTTATGAAACGTTGACAAATGTGTCTTGTGGAGTTAGATCTACATCTGGAATGAAATAGCCATTGCTTTTTTGGAAATGCCAATAAAGATAGATTAAAGAGATAAATCCATAGATCCTACATTTATTAAAAGTTACATGTGACATGGGTTCTGATGAATCGTACGGCGTTGGTCACAATATTTAATGCTGGAAAACGTTGATTCCAAGTGCGAGTATTTTGGGACTTGCAATCCCTGAACAAGCTGGGTATACATTTACGGTTGCACAACACTTTTTGACTAGATGAATGCTAAGTAGAGACAATCTTCATTTTCCATGCCAGGGTTTTACACCTGCCTGGCCCCAGAGTGGAGAGTAATGGGGGGTAAATACTGGTGGAGGGAAGAGAGAGGGAGATGGGCTGGAGTTGCCTCGAGGAAAGAAGTGAAAATGAATTGGGACCCTGATTTGAATTTATCATTTATGATTTCTAGTTTACGCATGGAATTCAAATCTCAAACAGCGTTTTGGGAAATTAATAGACCTGTTCGGGCAAATATGTGATGTTGGAGGCAAAGTAATGTTGAACGGGGTGGCAAAACCTCTTTGATTGGTTGGCTGACTTCATTTGGCGCCAATAACAAATACATCTACGATCCTGATGTCAGAGGCTTAACGTTGCATTCTTTACCTGATATACCCACAATAGGACCCATGCCATGACAAGCATAAACAGGTACGGCAAAGAGTTCCCGCAAATGACAAGAAAAAAGCGATAAGCACAATTCAGTTACATTGGTACTTGAAATCACTTAGTGGGATGTTATTTACTTTGGATTCTCTATCTCGTGTCAAAACCACTTACGCATCTAACCTATCTTTTCATCAGATCTTGTCAGTTTCAGAAATTTAAATTATGCAATGACACACACTAAAATTTTCGGAAACTTCCTACGTACTTATTATGTAATTGTTGTTATAAATCTAGAAACATTATGGGGATCCGTATCAGCAGACACGTAACAATTTACCTATCACATTTAGGGAGACTTGATATGATAATCATGTTGTGTTGGAACCAAAATAAGAAGAAAATTACTTTGCTTGAGACAGTAAGCCTTGAGGGGACACAAATATGTACATCCCACAATTTCTAATGTTCAAATTACAGCCTTCGTTCTTTTGTTGTATTTGTTTATCCGTAAATCACTTAAATTTTAAAAGGATTAAGCAAACAGATGGAACAATACATTGCAAATCCAATATTCATGAAATTCATGGCATAATTTTACACCCAGTTAAAGTAATAGAGGGACACCATTGAGAATATTTGCCGCAACTTCTGAAAATAAGGCAGCTGTCAAAGTTACAAGGTCAGATAGATCGGATCGTGATGGATCTCTAAGTAAGAAGCTTATCTCGGTGAAGCTTATCTCGGTGGGTTTACACTCAACTAGAAATGGTCAGACCTATACCAAATATGTCTGGGGGTGAAAGCGCCAAATCCCATCAAGACAAAGAAATTCAAAACATGTATGGCCTGCAAAACTGAATCTCAGACAAACAAACATTTCTGCGGTTAAAGTTATTTTTCTGAGCTCTGCGTTCCTTGACAGGGTTATTTAAAGTGATTACCAATTTGCTCACATTGCAGTACACCCTCTTGGTACAACATCGACTCTGTTGTGCGTTATGGTTGAGGTTGATTGGAAAACATCTCATGCGTTTGCAACGAGGAGGAATGCAATGGTGAAATATGCTGTGTGCATACTCTGTATTGTCTCACCCACTTTGTTTGGACTTGGATCGTTGTTACTTAGGATCCAGGTCAAGATATTTTGCCCACACCCCACGATAAATAAACCATTTTCTTTCTTCCTTTTACTTTTGACACAATTCATCCATAGTTTGATTTATCGCTGAGTGATGTGCGTAAAAATATACTTGACGTCATCTTCATAGTTGCAGAACACCCTTTCAATATTACTGAATCTTCTGACAATCTATTTTTTGAAGTTTATTTTAACTGATTAAACTGTTCTTTATCATGCAAAAGTGATCCGTCGCCACAAATAATACGACTATTCAGTCATTTCCTAGCAAAGCAACAAGGATGTCTGTGGTTCGGCTCAGACATGTTTGCTCCACGAAATTACCCAATTAATAAACTATACCAGGCATGTTTTTGTTTGAGGCTATCCCACAAAAAAAACCCATACGTAGTGATTTTTTTCGATAAGAGATATCTGAGCAAGCAAAGAAAAAAATGTCAAGAAGGAATACCATAATGTCCCCTAATCTAACAACTTAGGGATCCAGGTGAAGGTATATAATTGCCATACTCAGCAAGTACTAAACATGGGAACAAAGTGTGATAAAAAAGAGATGGGTTAGTACATTTTCTACAAGTAGGAGATGGTAAAATGATAGCTAAATATACAATGATCTCCCATTATGTAGACGTAGAAATAATTCCTCTCAACACTTTTATGTGTTACACAACACTTATTTTGAGAATACAGTGAAATTCAAAACTGATGTGTTTTTTCCAACTGGCAACCACCAGGTAACAAGCAGTAATTGATAAAAAAAGGTAATTGCATGTATTCCAGGCCTTTCCTTTTCTTGAATAAATTGGTTCGCTTGCACGTAATTCTGATAAATTGAGATCTGATGATACCTTTTTTACAGTTTAATAATTCGCCTGATTTAATCTTGTTTATTGCACAAAAGATTTTGATTTATAAGAGTGCATTCCTGAAGTATAAAATGTGTACTCAAATTTAAGGGTGAGGATCTACACCTACCATTCAATTTTACCAAGAATTCTGATGACCTGCCAAAAACCAGTAAAGAATTGGATGCTTATTTCGTGGGAGTGTAGAAAAGTGCACAAACCTAATCAATGTCATTCAGTCCGTCCTTTTTCATACAATTTGGGCCATTTCAAATATTCTGTCTAACTTGCCCAAATAAATGCTTTTTAAATACTAAAACGTGTGTTGGGAATCTGCCAACATCCCTTGTAGTACGAAATATCTGTCAGGACCTCAAAACAATCGACGTGAAATTAGACCAGAAATCCAAATACTCTCGCCTTTAACAGGAAAACGACATAACTGGTTATTTCCTCGTTTGTACAGACATAGATCTTTTTTTTTTTTCGAAAAAATTATGTTTTCCCTTGTAATTTCCTGGAATGACCTTCAGATTTAGGTAAACCAAACAACATTCTTTGAAAAAAATTGCTACTTTTCATGCTATTTATGAATAATGTCAACTCAAATGTATTAATACCGCCGAGCCGATATTTATGAATAAGCCTTTTAAGACCAGCCAAAGCCATTTGACTTCAAAAAGTTATCGCCAAACTGTCCCTTTAACTCATCACGTACATTTTCCTGACTTCGTGAACAGTCTCCATAAGGTACAAACAAAGGCAGCATTCAGGTCCATTTACAACAAAGTTAACTTTAATGGTATATAGGAATGTAACATTCCGTGAAAATGTTCTTTGTCAAACATGCATGTGTCTACGTTTGGTACAAAGGGCGTTAAGGTCTGGAGCCAGAAAAGGTAAAGAACCAAATACATGATTAATTATGTGCACTTAGGTCTTAGGTCCGCGAAAATGTGTCTTAGGCTCTGGCATCTACTGCACAGAAAAGGGCACGTTCTCTTTTGTGGGGGTTTATTTTGAAGAAGAAAACTAAAGAATACCAACTCTTTTGCGTAGATCTAATAAACATAACTCCCTTTCTTGGCATTTCTGCAACCATAAAAAACTGGCAAAACACTGAGAAAATCACAAGAAGTCTGGCTAAAATTCTTGTGCTTCAAAATTGAAGTGGCATTTTTATTTTCAGTATGTATCTAAACTCAATCCACCAATGCTTGTTTATCTACAAGTACATGGCTTAAAAAAAGGCTTCACTGCAATGCTGACTCCAAAGAGGTTAGTAGGTGTCACACCAGAGGTGAATCTGAGGAATCCACTGTACAGAGATGACAAGGCATGCAAGTGAGGGATCCACCCTGGCTTTGAAACCCAGGACAAATGTCAGAAGTCCAAAACAGGGGCATCAGTGGCCCCCAAAGAAAGACCTGTATCCTCCAATTTTTTTAAAGTTGGCTAAACTTCCCTTAATTCACTGTTTCATTAAATTAGAGTACATGTACAGAGTGTCTTTTCTATCATTTACATACTTACGCATCATTGACATAAATATTTTGTTTTGACAGGGAATACGGAGTCAAATCGTTATGTATTTCCTTGATTATGACGATGGTAAAGTGGTTTTTGCTTCATTCCATATGCGTGTACACAAACTGAACAAAAGAATAAGAATAGAGCCATCATAATTTCTTGTTTGAACAAACATTTCCTCTATTTGCAAATTCATTAGCATCTTATGAATTTGAACTCTGAACTGAATATTAAGTTGCATTATTTCAAGTTTGCCACAGAAAGAGAATTGTATGGATTAGTTTTGCTGAAAACATACGTATGATTGAGCATATCGCTTACTCTTTGTTTGACCTGTCAAGACACCAGAGAACAGTGATAGCCTCTATCAACTTCTTTATGAAAGGAAAAAGATAAATGACAACTTCTGCACTTTTAAAATTCCAAGCGATGAGAAGTGAAGAGAAATCGTCACTAAGGTAACTTCACTTTGCTAAAACCTTTAGTTTCCCAAACAGTGAATGCTGGCGTTATAGTACTGACAGAAAGGCAGTGATGGCATCAATGACAACTTAAAACTGTGACCTTTGAGTGACCTGCAATTGTGACCTGCTTTTATGTTCATTACAATGGGTGTGTGTCCATTCACATGTGAGACTGCACAAATGTGAAAGTGCATTTCCTTTGGATTTGAGTCTTGTACTTTGTACATATCCTGCAGAACAGCATTTCACCACATTTCCTTGTGATGTTCTACTGAACATGTTACATTGTTGGATGATTGAAATTCTCACTTGTTCATCCATAAAAAATAATAAAATAATCATGTTAGAAAAACAAAAAGTAAGACGGGATTCCCCCAAAAGTTGCTAAGAAATCTTGATAGATTCGGTCAAAATTTCGGCTGATTTTGTGTTATAAAAATTACATTCTCTTTGAATGAAAACAGACTCTTTTTACTTTGAAAATTTTACAAAAAGTTACTTTGCTTTTTTGATAACTTCCCCGGGAAGTGCGTTTGTTAATTCTTCAGTCTTCAAGGGACTTGCCTCTTGGTTGTACAAAACATTAGACAATTACTTGTTGCAACTGAATAGGTTCAAAATCAGCCGCACTTTGGAAACAATCGAGTAACTAATTTTGTGGAAAAAGCATGTGCTTAAAATTGATGTCAAATACCATTACTTCACCTAAATTTTCTTGAACAAAATACCGGGAGGGGCATAAACAGACAACTCTCACAAGAACAGCATTTTAACGTGAAACCGACAGTAATTTGCGTGAAATGAAATTTGACGTGGGTGAAATTACCCAGAAAAAACGACTGTGTGGACCAAATCCTGAAATGATGCTTAACAAATCTGTTAACTGCGGAAGGGTTCACAGACAGAAATGACAGTCTCGCACATTTTAGTTTATTTCAACTTCCGTTGCATACATTTTTGTATATTTACTCATTCCAAGTTCGTTTTTTCCAAATTCAGGCGATTTTGCTTCCCAGTTGTTAAAAACGGATTTTTTCGCTGTGGTTAATGCTTTCTTTTATTCAACGAGATATTTATATTTTTCTACTTGTTTATCATGTTGAAATGTGCAGTGCGATTGGAAAAAATTAGGGAAATTTTTTGGAAGGCCTTCTCGACGCCAACAAAAAGTACATCAATCTGTCTGGGTTCCCACGGTGATGTACTGTTATCTGTCCTATCAGTGACCGGAAAGTAACTTTTTTAATGACCAATCATTGGGGAAATTTGTACTTATGCTCCGAAAATCATTCTCTGTCACACAATATACAGTAAAAGATGGTGGCCGGTAAGGTGTAAGATGATTGTACTACCCCGTGCGAGACTGTTACATGTCTTGTTGCGAGAAATCTTGCAAAATGTGGCATATTTAAGGAAATTAGTCCATTGTCGTGTCTTCGTGCATCTGTCTGTGCTTTTCAGTACAGTTCACTATTTATGGGAATTCTGTTTAATTTGTTCTCGTATATTGATGTCGCTTTTTTGTCATTATCTTTGTCCCGAAAACGTTTATATCATGAGCGAAACGTCGTCGGAACGTTTAACCAACAACCGAACACAAAAATGTAAAACTAGAACGATGTATCCCACGTTAATACACGCGGTGGTACATTTAGATCATAATGCATGATGTCACACTCAAACCATGCCAATGTGGTAAACCTCACTATCACATGAGTAAAGCAAGAACCAACAAGTTTGAATATGATTTCCGCAAAAATGGGAAACCATTGTGTCACAAGGAGAACGCTGGTTAAACGTTATGTCTACGTCTGCTGCACATGTAGGAATTCCCCATCTTACGTCAACCCTGCTTTAAGATCTAGCTCTTACTTGTCATCAGTTTTGAACTGGTTAGATTTAAATCGTCACTGATAACATAGACTGTGTCGTGTCATTGGCAAAATGTTAGTTTCAACTCGTGTAAAATGCTTATTATGAAATAGTTTATTTTCACGAAAAATCAAATTGCCCCCTAATACCTGGCCTACCATAATTGCATAATAATTTAATGATCACGTTTTTCAGCGATTTGAGCCAGGTACTGAAAGATGTATATTTTCTTTTTGTGGGTAATGTATCCATCATCTGTTACTTTTCTCTTAAAAAATGAAACATTTTTAACTTTCTTGATACGTCAACGGGCCTATGTCAGGTTTTCATTGGCATTCATCAATGAAACTGTTATCCAAAAGAATTTGTCAGTGACATCAGCCCATATCAAAATATGTATTGACACATAACAAGGTTCCCAAAATTGGCAAATATGGGACAAATATGAGGGGATTTTCATGGCAAAGACGCCACACTTTAATTCCAAGTAGGAAATAACTTATGGTGATACATGTAGTCAGCCTGTCCAGGTTTCCTCAAAAAAGACTTCTGGGCAGAGAATTTCCATCGTTTCAATGCACACATAAATCTTGAAAAGAGAAACCAGGTTTTTGACTCTTTACGGCAAGTAAGAGTAAAGACTTAACTTTATCACCTTTAAGGTCTTTGTTTTCCTCCGTTTGATATGACAGAAACTGGCATTTAAAATACCTACTATTTTTCCTTGTTTATGAATAAATTCCGTATTTTAAGGAAGTGAAGATTATTTTTAGGATATTTTTGTGGATGTACATTCAGTTACTCTTTGTGCGCATGTACGCATGTTCACCAGACAGGTTTATCTTTTAGCATTTCTTATGTATCATTTTGTTG
Source organism: Haplosyllis leylae (assembly GCA_038406175.1). NCBI lineage: Eukaryota > Metazoa > Annelida > Polychaeta > Phyllodocida > Syllidae > Haplosyllis > Haplosyllis leylae. The sequence goes on along the minus strand of JBCAUG010081005.1, from coordinate 4,153 downwards.
TGGTAAAGGTTTGAAACGTATTTTATCTACTGGTTTTATTGAGAAACTTGGCAAAAAGACCAAACTGCTTGAAGGTAGATAACGAATAATGGCCTCTGATGTCCTGCCAGCAACATTTTTAATTCTTGCTTCCTTTGCAAAGTGCATAACCCTTTTTGGTCATACACACTGGCTGTTTTCATGCCAAAGAGATCTAGAAATAGTGTCAAGCCTGGTTATGGAGAAAGATTTTTGAAGATCGTACAGATTTCCTTTGGGAATATGCCAGCATGACTCTTTGGTAAAATGTCTGGAGAACCTTTTGGCTGGCCTTTCACTTAGGTAAATTAAACTCCGTCTGCAACTGCCTGACCAATTTCTATCACACTAATTCTAACAGTCAACATTTAGACACCCTGTCTTTTTATTGAAGAAAAAAATTTTATTTACAGAAATATTGTGGAAATTCTTTCATTTATAAAATGGGTCTCTCTTTCCTTTGTGAAGCACCTACCTGTGGGATCTTCAGGTGTTTTGAAAGAAAACTTAATGCAAGTGTTATCAGTTCTTTATTCGAAGTTAACAAAGCATTCATATTCACCAGAAAACCAAGGTCTTTAGATCTACCTAGAAAAGCGTAATTTATTTTTCCTAATGTGTTTATAATAAAAATATAATTTATGTGGTATGTTTATATCGCAACATCTTTTGTTCCACAGTTGTTTGAAACTCGAACTATTTTTTAACACCTGATGGAGTTTCCTATGTTTGATTTGTCTAATTCAACAATTACGATCAATCTCGTGTGAGTGGTTAGGAATCATGCATCGTGCCTGTGTAGTAAAAGTTTCTTTGTCACAAATGTATCTTTGCAGATCTGGTCATATACTGGGTAAGCTTCCAAATTTTTCTGTTGGAATAAGATTCACCAAATCTTTAATAGAATCCTACGCTGAAAAGATGAGATAGCTTCCGATGAACGGACATGTCATACGTATCTCACAACATTCTTTTTGTACAAAGGATGTATCTTTACTGGGTAAATACAACAATTAAAGTCACTGAACTTTGTGATAATGTTAAACCTTTGTAAATGTAAGTTACAGACAAATATCCCACAAATGAGACCACCTTGGGAACAATAGTTACTTGGTAAGTCCCCATTCTTAGCCTTTTGTTCCTTTCACTAAAAGTGAAAATCTGATCTGTTTGGGAATTTTAGATCTAATAGATACAACTACAATAAGCTGCGAGCTCTGCCAATAACTGTCTGCAGTTGACGCAAAGAAATGTGAAAGAATCTAAAGAGAAACACACAAGTCAAAATGACTTTTGGATGCAACAGTTTCATGACTTAAAAAGTTGGAGAATGCTATGTCCAGGAGGGGGTCATGTGGGCAGGACCATTGCACATTCTTACAAGAACCTTTGAACCTTTCCTTGGCAACTTCACGGTATAACTACATTTTGCATATGTCTAGTGTCTCGCTTGTGTTGCAAATATGAAATATGTTCTTTAAATATGACATTCCTGTTCTTTAAGAATTTTCATTATCAACTACGGGGTAAAATAATGCTTGAAGAAATACAAAAATCCAATCATATAATTGATATTTTTCAAATGAACGAAGTTATAAAAAATATCTGACAAATAACAAATTGAAGTCGTTGCGGCCTGCATTTTTTGATATTAAATGAACTAACTGTAATGGTTGACTGATTGGGAAGTTAAGACTGTGAGGTGGGATGGTTGTGCACCTGTAGAAAACCTCAGATCAGAGAAATATTGTGTCCTGCGACAGTAATTTTCTTTATAAGCTAAATCCGCGTGTGATTTGTGCAAAATGTGGCACTGTCACTGTTGTCCATAATTGTTCATGCCAATGAACATATTTTCAAAACCAATAGCTCCGTGACATTGTATGGCAAAGAAATCTCTGTGGGAACGTTTTACTATGCAATCATCATGCATAATATTGTTCATTTTGGCATGAATGTTTTAGAAAACGGCTTCAAATGGACACCTAAAGAGGATGTGGTGTTGAAACATCACACCGTAAAAAGTGTCCGTACTCATTTCTGTAGGATGATTTGAAAAAAAATCAAAACATTGGAAAATAAGATGTTTGTTAAACTTCCTTGTATTCACCGTCTCCATTTCTTCTTTGGACAGGTAAAAACATTAGGCTTAAGAAGTATTTGGATCAACCAGCATTAATGACTTTTTTACTCATACTCAATGGGGATTTTACCGGTGAAATGCTATTACCACATCATTTTATTCTTCCTTTGTCAGGCTAACATCCTTATTATTTATTTTAGATGTAAAAGTACAAATTCAAAAATGCAAAGACGTCTGAGCTGTGGAGTATCTGTAAACAAGTAAATTAATTTGTTACTCATAATACTCCCAGCCTGGAAGATATGGTCCAGTTTCAGTGAAAGTCATTTACCAGTTGCGTTTTTACCAGCAACTTTCTTGACTTATGTTTAATGGTGATTTCAACGGCGAAATGTTACTCCTTTGTGCGCATAGGAAGGCACCATAAACGTGAACACAAACAACTTTTACAGTCCACAGGTGAGATAAAAGACTTACTTTGCATGTTGACAGCACAAGGATCATGAGAAACTGTACTTTTTATGTTATAATTAATGGTTTCAGACGTGTATTTCAGTCATGAACACGATAGGGGTTATTGGTCAATTTGCTTGCCATTTCCAAAAACTCTAAGTATCTGGATGTACTATCTACATATGTACACTAGTCATTGCGCACAAACATGCAACATTCACAGACAAAAATTGCACTGATTGGATAATTACAGAACACGGAAGGAAAATTTCAAATACATGTATATTCTTCAGATTTTTGTCCAATTATGTCTACGACATATCTAAGTGAATGCCTCCTCTATATTTTTGGAACTGGATTCTACATTTTGACATATCTAAGTGAATGCCTCCTCTATATTTTTGGAACTGGATTCTACATTTTGTCTTCTTCCCTCATATTTGCAACAAAAAGGACGGAATTTTCTTCAATTTCTTCTCATTTGTGTCGGTTCCAGTGGGTCAGCCTTGTGCTAAAATTGTCACAGAAATTACGAAGAAAAGGCTTGTTGGTTTTCCCACGCTGTATATTTCTATATCTTCTCAATCTGAACAAAGGCATCTATTTCATTTTCAGTCAGGGTTGAACCAGTATTCTTTCACGAATTGTGAATGGCAATTCAAGAAATGAAATTTTATCCACAATTAGATGAGATCATGGCGTGTAAATGACCTGTTATGCTTAGCGAATCAATGCACCCGGGAATATGTGCAAAAGAGATTTGGAAACATACGAGATGGATACTGAAGAATCATAGTCCAAAACTTAAAAGCATCATGAAAGGGGATGAATTCATATTGAACATTATGACAGTTAGGAATGTGGCTAGCCGTGACCAATTGAGGTATACTTGGATAAGAGAACAACCTCAAGGCAAAAAATGTCAAGCGTCTTTCTCCATCTAAGATGAAATCCATTGAAATCCTTGACATCAAGTTGTTTATTTCACATCTAGACTTTCCTGAAGGATCTATGTCCAAAGCCTTTCGATCCAATAATGATAATATTCATATTTGAGAAGATGCTCCGATCACCTTGGAGGTTTATATGACTGGGCAGACAGGGTGGTTTCTTTCGAATTCACGTGACTCTTCTCAACTCTCTTGGTTTTGCCTTTATCGTCAGGTTTTACTGTTTTGGATACCAAAACTTGATTAAAAATGTCTTATTCAGTCGCGCCGCATCAACGAGCTGAGCGACTTATCTCACCCTGCAGATACGGACAATGCCATCAAAATTTTCATAATGGGAATTTTTTTTCTTTTTTTGTAAATTTTTGAAAATGTATTTGGGAATGATCAAACATCTAAAAATAATTATATTTTAGATTTGAACAAAACTTGGAATAGAGTTTGTAAATTCACTACAGTTCAATAAGGACAATTTTGAGTTTGTAAATTTTCCTGATTTCTGTGGAGATACCACAACAGTTGTATCATATTTGAATGTTTCTATTTTAAATTCCTCACTGACTGTAAACATTTGTTTGAAAAATTATTCACAAGAAAACACATTTTTGCCAAGTTTTGTTTCTTGAAATTAGTCTCTAACAAAGTTCGT
>JBCAUG010081004.1:0-39118 GCA_038406175.1 Haplosyllis leylae | reverse complement strand
ACATATGTGGAGTCGGGTAGAAGTGATCCCGATAGTCGGCTATGGGGTCATAAGTATCGTCCACTAAGTCATCTGCCACCTCGTGCCCGATTGCTTGCAGGGATATTGTCACCGGCAAGATGGTAGGGTTGTCTTCGCGGTTGTGTCACTCACTGATGCCAAGATCGTGTTTTCCACCCGTGGCTGTGGGAGGCCCGGGGGAGGAGGTAGCTGTGGGCGCTGTGGCAAAGTCACCATGGGCTCAGATGCCCGTGGTTGTTGCGGTGATTCTGGAACCAAGGGGTCCTCCCTGGCCAGAGGGGCATCGCCCTCTGGTGCCGATGGTGGGGATTTAACTTTGGGCTGGGGGGGCGTGAAGGTCATGCCCTTTGGACCACGAGATTCAGAGTCCCGGCGGGATTGCCAGGCCCGATCCTTCTCTTTCTCCTCGCGCCGCCGCTCGCCTACCCGTTCCTGGTAGGTCTGTCATCGGTTGCGACTCTTGCTTCTGTGGGAAGACTCTGTACTGTACCCAGAATAACCTTCCACTCTATGCCGGTCAGCCTCCAACTCCGGTGGATAGCCCTGTGACTTTCACCTGGCAGCCTCACGTTTCATAGCAGCCATCTTGGTGGCATCGGCCTTCTGCTTGGCGGCGGTGCGGGCTTTATGAGCCGCCTGCACCAATTTCTGTAGGGCCACGACGTTATCATGGGCTATGCCCTTCTCCCTCTGCTGGATTCTGGCTTTCTCTAAGTCATTCCTAGCCGCCGCCGTTCTCTCGAGATCATCATAGAACTTGACAACATCGGGGCATTCTGCCAGGGTTGTCTGGCGGGCGGCATCCCACCCGGTGTTTGACATGATGGCATCTAGATGGATGGGAGCATCAGCCGGCAGGATTTCATTGAGGAGGCAAACGGCGAACAGGACCATCCGGCTGTCTGTCCGGCACTGGCCGCTGAAGAAGGTGTACTCCTGCAAGTGGTGGATCTGGGCCTCCCACCAGTACTGAATCCAGGTGAAAAAATATTCCCATACACACCGGCACTTACAGCGGACATCGGATGGGTAGTCCGGCTCCATGGGGAAAGGGGCATGGGAGGGTGAGCGAGCACCCATGCCGACATGTGTGAACTTATGGGGAATGGCATCGGGGAATACAGCTTGGCCGCTGGTCATATGGGCCACTAAAGCCCACATGATCCAGGCGATCAAGTCCCTCGCCGCATCGGCGTGGTGTGGCAGGTACCTCATAGACCGGACCTCCAGGCTGAGGCTGTCTATGTTCAGGCATGCCGCCCAATAGCAGAAGGCCTCCAGTTTCTCCATAGCCAGATGCACTGGGAATGAAACTGAGCCAAAACCTATCACTAACCTGAGAGTGCGGTCTTGTACTCCATGCCACCATCCACTCTACACACCAAGTCTGATCTTTGATCCGCATCAAAGTCTCTGGGAAACAAATTGTGATCCTTACAGAATCCGGCGAAGTTTGGATCATCGATTGCAACCTGAATTATTAATACATTCACAGCAGCATGAAAATCATGTTAAAGTATTGCATGCTTATCTTTGGGTTATCTTGGTTATTCGAATTTCACACACAGGAAACAAATTTTGATTACACGAAATCACCGACCACGACCGTAAGGGGAGACATGTAGGGGGCAGAATTTGGATCACCTGGTCAGGGTACCTTTCCTATCTCTCCTCCCTCTCCCTGACCAGAGCTTGCTGGGCAAGAGAGATAGGAAGCAATGGCCCACCTGGTCATGTTACTCACGCTTCCTCTATCCTCCGGCCCCTCCCTTACCCCGGACCAGACCTAGCCAGGGGGTGAGGAGTAGATCACCTAGTCAGGATAAACACCCCTCCTCCCCATGCCTCTTCATCCTTGGACAGGACCAGGACAAGATGTCCCCCACCTGATCATCCTTCCCTCCATCCCTCCCCTGTGGACAGACAAACGCTTATGAAAGCATTACCTTCCCTTGTGTAATACATACATGGTCGGTAACAAATTTGAGCAAGAATAGGGTCACGTGATACTAGCCTTAAACGTTCCAGCCATGTCTCCAGCCGCAAGAGATCTGGATGAGTTGGTTTCTGGAACACATAGTGCATCAGCTGACTTGTCCCCAGTAAAGTCTGACAGGAATATCTATCACAGGAATTACACAGCTCAGAACATTAGATAAAACTAAAACAATTCTATAATTAGCTCTTAGGATTGAATAGCAGGGTATATAAGGGTTCCTTGCAGTAGAATGCAAAAAGCAATTGAGAAAAAATATGATTTCCTTTGAACTCAAGTAATCATTTTTGTACCTCAAATATCGGGACCGAATATTATAATATTACCTGTTTGTTGGTGTGAACACAGAAACCAAAGTTGACATCAGTCCACTTTGTGTTTCGATCATACACACTATCAGTTTCTTTAGCTTGGTAGACCATCATGCTTCCATCACTTCCTATGCACACAATGTCTGAACTTCCGTCTCCGTTCACATCAGCTGTTTTAATGGTCAAATTTCTTGAGATTATGCAACGTTTAGAAAACCACGCTGAAAGGTCTCGGAATGCGTTTTCTCAGCCAATAATCACCCAAGTATTATCCTTTGGATTATCACATTTCAGATGAAAAGACATCTTCCTTTGAGTATCTTTAATTAATTTGTATGTAGTTTAGTTCTTCGTTTGAAGTAAATTTGCAATAATCGGGTTTTTTGGACTTTAGTTTTGAAATTGGGTGAATTCATCTAATTAGACAAACGCGTCATGGATAGTGGAATCTACTATCTGTGAATAGTAATTTATATCACATATAGTGTATTCAACTTTCTGTGGAAATTTATTTTTCACTATCCATGCAGACTGCTTATTCATTTTGCACTATTCATGCATTGAGCAAATATCACAATGTAACTGTCTACGAATAGTTGACTGATCTATGAACAGTGCACAGGATCATTTCACCTATCCCTGGATTCAATTCACTCTCCAAGTGAAATTATATGAATTGGTCCAATTCATCTAATTTAGCAGGATCCAAAACCAAAATCGAACAAAACACGATGGTTTTACTTTGTCAGTATTTAACTAGGATTTTGTATCCTGTGCAATAGAAATCGGGAAAATATCACTTCTGTAGCCTTCTATTACCAAGACCCCTGCCACGTGTCAGCCTAACACCCCCAACTAGATCCACCAATTTTAATCTTAATGAGAGTTATACTTACCCACATTAATCTCTTTGTTCCCACAGTCCGTCAGGGTAACTGTAACTCTTCTTGTGTATGCTTGATTCATCGCTCCGAATAAGCTTGTTACAGTCACTGCTGAGTGCGTTCTCTCAAAACAGTACTGGTCCGAACTAAATTATTTATGTGAAACAAATGGGTTTTTCACAAGACAAGAAAGTCCTCCTGCGTGAATGCAAGAGGCATACCGCCCGGCGTGTAGCAAGTGCTTGCTCTGCTGTCCTATATGGGTGGGGGAAAGGGGGTATCCCAACCTTCGAAAGAGGGTATCCTGGGGTATCCCTTCTGACCTTGGTGGGGTACCTCAACCTTGGATGGGGCCAATGGGCACCACCATTCTGGTTTGGACCTGGGGTACCCAATGTTGGACAGGGGCTACCCCAGGGTGCCCCCTCTGACCTTGCTTGGGTTACCCCAACCTTGAACGGAAGGCCCTGGGTACTCCCATCCTGGCCTGGACCTGGAGTATCTCCTTGAACGACATGGGACCAGTGGAACTATTATGGGATGGAGATTGGGAACCCCATGTGTGGACAGACAGACACCTGTGAAAACAGTACTTTCCCATCATACTACGTACGAGGCGGTAACTAGTTTGGTAATAAATTTGAACGCAATTTAACTCACTATCCATCCGAGTTTGCATCCCCAAGCAGAAAGGGATCTCCATTGGGACAAAACAATTGATCAGCCACGTACTCATTGCGCTTAAAACGGGTTCTCTTTACTACAAAATAATATGTCAACTGTATGATAAAAAAATGTGCACAATAGGTTGTCTTTTGCCAAGGGACAAACGTGTTGGATTGTTCTGGATGTGGTTCAGTAATTTTGAAGTCTTCAAGTAATATTACATTGATGATATGTTAAAGTTTACCTACCTGATTGACCGTAGCAGTGTTGGGGGATTAGCTCATCGTGGGTCGGATCCCAACAGCACCCATAAGTCCGACACTGATTCTCTGTCACGTTCATCGCAGGTCCACACGCAGTTCTCAGCACACGAGCAACCTGTTAAATATTCATCAAATTATCTCAAGTGTTCTAAATCATTACTAGCAATGTTCGCCTTTTTGCCTGTCCAATCATTTTCATGGATACTAAGTCATAATGTTACGCTACTGTATTTTGTTTAGTGATACCTCACAATGCCTGGTACAACAATTTCTAGTAATGACTTCGGTGCCTTATTTGTTGTTCTGGCGTTGAAAAATCACAGAGAAATATTCGTGTTTTTCCTATTTTGGTTTTGGAGCTTGCTGAATTGGATGAATTAGACTAATTCATCTAATTGCACATGGATACTAGAATTGATTATTCATGGATAGGTGAAGTCTTCTTTTGCATTATCCATGGAGCAGTTCACTATTCATGGATAATGTAGCATTATACATGGATAGTACAAAATGAACTTGCACTCTCCATAGATAGTGAAAAATGAACTTGCACTATCCATAAATTCATTACGTGTAGACAAATTACTATTCATAGACAATAGATTCCAGTATCCATGAAACACTTCTCTAATTCAACTAATTAGATGAATTTACCTAATTTCAAAACCAAAATAGGAAAAACACGATTGTCAGCATACAGTTGTGCTCTTTGGAAAGGGGTGGTTTTATCATTGTAGTAGGACTGAATACCAGCATGATATAACAAATTTACGAGATAAAATGTTCTCAAGTGGTGCATAACAAAAACTGACGCAACTTTGAGGAAATCTTGCATGTATTTCATGGAACAGAATCATATGCCGTGTTCAGAGGGAAATAGAGGATTATCAGTTTCTGTACTAAAGTACGAAGAGAGCCTATTATTCACTTCGTTGTGTACAAAATGAATGAAAAGATAGATTTATACTTTTGAATCACTTGGAACATTACGCTTACTCACCTTGCAACTTCCAGTTCCTTGATAATCTGAAAATAAACATTAACTTGATGTGTACTTTATTCTTCATTTTGTCAATAATCTAGAAATAAGTTTTGAATTGAAATATGATATTGTTTCACCTGAAGTCTCATTTTGTGGCTCACTATTGGTGTGGCCCTGAGGTAAGTTGGTCATAACCGGCAGGTTTTCCATCTGGGTGACCATATCGGTGTCGTTCTGGGGCGGGCCGGTAGTGTATGACTGTACCGCATTGGTTTGTATTGAGAGGAGAAGAAGCAACAGAGTCAACTTCATTCTCGCTGACCAAGTTAATTTCAAGTACAAATTTAAACAATTGATGACAAAAATGCTGTAGCAAATTTTTGAGGTTTGATAAAAAGACACAATTTATCAGTTCGGTAATGGTGCAGTGCACGCTTTTCTCCATTTATACTCGGGCGCCACTGCAAAACTTCCTTCTGATTGGTTGCGACCATAAAAAATGCTAAGCTTCTTATATTGTGCTTGACTCGTGATATGACGTCTATGCCCAGTCATATCACATCTCCTGGTGATTGGGATCCATGTGTCTTTCGCTTTGCTGCGCTGTAAAGTAATTAACAATTCCAATCCCATAGCAATAATTAAATGTATGATATCTCACAATAAAGTCATCACTGGATCCAAAGTCATAGTCGGATCTTGTGCTTCTTTGCTCGGCAAGGGTGTAAAACAATTAATTATAGTATTCAACAACAAAAAAAAGAGCAAGAGAGCCATGCATTGCCAACCTACGCGTTTTTGCTGGCTGCTCCCTAATGAGTATTGGTTACTTTTATTACTTGAAATGTATAAAACTATGACTTTATTGTATGTTAGTGGGAGAGAATAATAACGTGGACTTAAGTTTTTATTACGAGTGTTAAAACCAGCTGATGTCGACAGAAAGAAGAATATATCAGTTATTTATCTATTATTTTTTGCAGAAACCAAAGGAGAAGTTTTTATTTTAAATGAAAAGGATACTCTCCTTCATTAAAAAAAGTCACGTACTGTTTTCCCTTACCATCATACATTATGTATCAATTCAGATGGTTTGAATGTAATTCAATTCTCCGACAAATGGTTTCCATAAGTCTATTGCTTTTTCATATTTAAGAATCTGTACATCACTGTGATCCGCATTTTGTTGATCCTAAAAAGTATTTTTTTAAATTCCGAATTTTTTACTGTAAATAACAAAAAAAATAAAAATGTCAAAAAAAATTTGCCCGAAAGTCGGCGCCAGTGTAACAGGTTAGAATTACAGACTGCACACATCAACTGCTGCTGTGATGATGTTCATTTGCATCAATAGTTTCAGTATCATTGTCTAAGATTTCCGTTGGATGCAAAGAAACCTGCAAGGTGCAGTCGTATTTTCATTGTAAAGGAACTCGTTTTAAATGCGACCTAATTTTTATTTTGTATTGTGTGGAATTTATAATGAATCAATTTGACAATATAATGAGGCGCCACCGTACATTCACAATTCCTTTTCCTATATTCCCTTAGATATATGGGACTTTCGGGGTTTATCATTTTTGAACTCAGAAACAAGAGTTGAAATTTGTAGGTGAAAAATCCCCCCTCCCAACACAGACAAAGGAAATTTGGGATTTTCTTATTTTTCAAATCAGGCACAAAAGTCGGAAAGGAGATCAACAACAAACCTAATCACCACACTTTCCATGTTTTGTCTCAGATTTTGCGATATGCAGACCAACTCAAGCCCGTTATAGTATGATTCCAATAGCAGATAAAAAGAACAAGATAGAGTGATGACAGATTCAGGTTAGAAAAGCTGCTTTAGTGGTTCAATTTGAATTCATGCACATTTCATTGACTGTCTCTGTGATTGGTAGCCTATCCAGAAATGGAGAATTAACTAATAAATATGTGCTGTCAATATGATACAATCTTAGGTATCTCAAAATGTTGAATAGTTTCTTTTTCCCAAAAATTATCATGAATGAGCCTCCTTTAAGTATCATGAGCCAATACCTTGACTTTCCATCCCCGGCCAAGGATTGTTGAACCGGCCCCCTGAAAAAGAACTGCTGGCCCCTTTGGAACAGGTATTGTCGAACCCCCTCACTCCGACCCAGACCGAACAAAAGCAACAGCCAAAGCGAAAACTTTCTTTGATGTTTTCCGCTCATTCTTTGATATTTCCCGCTCATTCTTTGATCTTTTTCGCTTTCGCTTTCACTCGGTCTTGGTATCCCTTTCTTACATGAAGATTGTCATCTGGTGCCAATATTGCCATTATTGCCAATTCTGTGTGTTTGTGAAAACCTCGATTCAGCTCGTAGTGGTCTGGCATTTACATATTCTGCATGTAGTCTGCTTACTGTCACAGGTTAAGATGTAATCCTTTTAATATGAACATGGAAACAAGATTTGTATTGAGGATAATTGTGACAAGCATTGCACAGTATAAAAATTGGTTCTTTGTAGATTCTAAAACTTTCAGGATGCGGTCTTTGGGTTTTTAACAAACACTCAAAATCGGAATGCAACTTTTGTGTGTTTGTAGTTCACTTCTTCATTTATATCGTGTGGATCGAAAATAGATATAAAATTAGGGAGCATTTTCAGTGGGAAAAAAATCACCTTTCAAGGTTTGCCTTTCTGATTGACATGTAAGAAACCTTAATTTTTTTAGAATACATGAACGTGGTATCCCTTGTGTCCTCCATTGGTGCTAACGGAACGGAGTTCAGCAGACAGGAAATGATAATTTCACTTTTCAGTGATGATGTTCCTTTTCATAGCTTTCTTGTTTTAACAGTCGGGAACAGTTCTCGGAAGATATTTTGTGTTAGAATTTTCCGTTCTCTCCTTTCCAGGGACGACTAAACCTCCTTTTTTAATTCTTAGTAATTGTGTCCACGAATTATAGGCCTGTTAATGTTCTTCCACAAAATCAAAATTTATTAACAACAACTAGAAAGTCTGAAGATAATTTTATTGACTAAGCACGAAAACCCACATTGCACAGTTTCATCCCTTTCAATTATAAATCTTCAGCAGTAAGTAAACATAGAACTGGATAGTTATATGTAACAAGTAAGTATCCCGCATTGCACCGTTTAATCCCCTTACAGTAAATTTTACGGTCAAACAATTTTGAAATATTTCTAAATAAAATTTGAGTCAATTAAAGCAAATTGAGCCAATTTGAAGATGGTTGAGATGAAACTATTCAGAAAATCCCGACTTTTGGAAGTTCAGTAATTCTTTTCTGAAAAGATTTTTATGCATTTGAAGCAAGTTTGTCCCTTTATATATTTTACTGGAGACAATCACAAGACACTGAATCAAAATTGATTGAAATTTTTAACAGTCCAAATTTACTGAACTTCTTGTAACGGTTGAATGTGATGTGCATCGCTACCTAATTTCTCAAATGCTCAAAGATAGTTGAGGTTTTCGTGAATAATACATCATTGACGATGTTGACATGTCTTTTAATTTTGTGTTTAAATTTGGAAGAAATTATTAATTTTGTATGGAACACACAATCTTCACAGCAAATAATTATTGTTAAATTTGTACTGGAGTTTTTCGTAAAAGATCTGTAAAGTGCTGACAGATATGTCATTATTTAAGAAAAACTCGGTTATGTAATAACATAATCAATCGATTGATTCGAGGTTTTTCGGCATATGGTAATCATAGATCTAGATAATAATTATACAGTACCATAATATGACTTTTGCTAAATACACATTTTTAAATGGACTTAAATAGATTTGGACGTTCTCTTTAAAACTCAAATTTTCAACTAACACCAATTATCGTAATATTTTCTTCTTGTTTTTTTTGACAGTTATGATTCCCGGTCCTAGCCAATCAATTTTAATTCATCCCCTAATTATCTCCTCGTGTGTTAGTTTCCTATTCCACATCTCCAAGTCATCGATCAAGGCATTTGAATAGAAATCGTCAAAATTAGTGTGGGCGCGACCCAGTACCGTCTGACCTGAACCTTCTAAATGTTGTCGGTCATCACTTCCTGGCATTGGATACATTGTAGTATCTTTATAAACCATGTTACCGGAGTAATCACCAGAGGCTGATTTAGGATCATACACCACGGTGATTCGAGACAAGATATTTGGTGGTAAGTTAAAAGCATCAGTGAGTCTGTAACTACCATCGGTTGTCAATATGAAGATAGTTCTACAAAATTGTAAAAAGAGAAATTAGAAAAAATGTAATTCATCATCAATACTTCATCATCACTTACTATCTTTAAACAATGTTTTCATTCAATCTGAGCACAAGGAATTTTGAAATTGAAAACATATTTGATAGTTTGGTCATAATCCTGATTTAAATCTAACTTTTGAATTTGCTGTTGAAATACAAGTACATTTGGCCAGTTAGATATTTACTGGTTTTATAAGTTGACAGAATTTTTATGAAACAGTATTGTTTTCGGCTTCATATTTGACCTACGTTGTGGCGTGTTTTCTTCTTGAATTATAAGTCCAGCACCGAATGTACTTCCATTTGAATTGGTGAATCCTGAAGATGTAGATAAGTAACTGTTGATTCCTCCTGTACTGCGGGGTTTGATCCACACCATTAGTGTCCCTCCATTGGTACACGTTTCCAGAATTGTGATACAGGCTACTGACAAGTTGCCCAGATCTGCCCAATTGCCTTGACCATTGCCCGCGAATACATTACCTCTCTGCAATAATGAACATATTTTTCAATCTAGATCAATTAATCTAGTTGTCAATATGAAGTGATGCTGTTGGATGATTTGGAAATTTGAGTGCATTCGTACTCCAAGTGAGGTTATCATTTTTTTAATAAACAACAGTGAATACTTATTTTGAAGAAGAGTACTTGTGAATGAGAGCAAGAAATGTGGCTTTACTTACAATATCATCTTCAACAATGTCCACAGATCATTGTTGTCAAAGCTGAAGTAAATATCTGGGCAGTTTTCTACAAACAATACAAATACTCTTCATGTAAAAGTTTTCATTTAGGGACCCTATGCTAGTGTAAAAATTAGTTTTGGCAATTCCTTGCAGATCTGTAAAGTAGAATGCAAGGCATGGGAGATCACAGTAGAAAAGCTAAACTTACGTTGATCCACAAGGTGGCTCTCAGTTATCTGGATGATTCCTGTGGATGTGTGGCAGGTTAGATCCTCATATCCATCACCATTAGTGTCATGCACCTGCAGGTCTCCTCTGATCCATGGACAGAACTCACTCAATTCCATCCTGAATTGCTCCCCAAAATATTCATTCTGGGTATGATGATCTGAAACAATGTTGAATATGCAACATTCACGTAATCAGGAAACCTTTCATTATTGATGATTAGAGAATAAATTTAAAAACAGAAAGACTAATGACATCTACTAGCTTCAATTGTCTCAATCTGGAGAATCTACAAAAACAGTTTGGCATGTGACACATTAGTACTAACCTGCTTGATTGAGTAGAATCTTGATGTGTCCAGTTTGGTGGTGACAAAGTAGATCCGTGAATCTGTCTCCGTTCCAGTCTTCCACCAATAGTTTCTGGTTGTTGATTGAGGTGCACCATCTTTTGCATTGAGTAATCATATTCACCGTCACATTACCATTGGGCTTTATTTCCAGTAGTGACATATCACCTGTGAAAAAGCACTTTGTCTCGGTAAGCGTGGCATAACAAAGATAGCAAACTTGTTTGAACATCAAAGAGGAGATTTTTATTATCCAGTTATCCACACTACAGTTCAAAGACTATTCTAAAAAAACACACACACACAATTCATTTGATAAAAAAGATTTTTCAGCTATTAAGACCCTACCTGTTTCCCTGTTATGACATAATACTTCACTGGTGTGTCCGTTAAGGAAATGTCCCAGAAGTAGTTCATCGTAATCTCTTCCACACCAATTAGCATATGGAATCATCAGTTGGAAAGCCTGGCCTGAGAGGAATAGCATGATGAAAAAGTTACGTCATGCAACTAAAAGCATTACTTGTGTAACAGGATAATAAATCAATCTGAGGCCTGTGGCTAGTCTCTGGTGAAAATCAAATTGCTGTGGTTAATTTTGCATATGGTGTGTATGCCTATACTGTTAGAACTACTCCTTTGCAGGAATTTACTAATCAGACCTCAGTCATGCCACTAGCCTCCTGCCTTGTCCAATCAGCAAGGCCCATCAAATTCAGTAGTTGAATGGACCAATCAGACCCCTCTTCATGATCCATGGTTATTTTGGTCCAATCAGAAAGGGAGCACAAGTGTTAAGGTATGAGCGTATTACTACCTGCACTCATCCTCTGTAGAGCGAAACTGGATGCATTTTCTTTTGATTAATGGCAAGGAATATTTACTCACCATCGGGAATGTCCAGGTCAAATGGGAGGAGTCTGTATTCGGTGTTTGTTCGTGGACAGACAAATGCTTATGAAAGCATTACCTTCCCTTGTGTAATACATACGTGGTCGGTAACAAATTTGAGCAAGAATAGGGTCACGTGATACTAGCCTTAAACGTTCCAGCCATGTCTCCAGCCGCAAGAGATCTGGATGAGTTGGTTTCTGGAACACATAGTGCATCAGCTGACTTGTCCCCAGTAAAGTCTGACAGGAATATCTATCACAGGAATTACACAGCTCAGAACATTAGATAAAACTAAAACAATTCTATAATTAGCTCTTAGGATTGAATAGCAGGGTATATAAGGGTTCCTTGCAGTAGAATGCAAAAAGCAATTGAGAAAAAATATGATTTCCTTTGAACTCAAGTAATCATTTTTGTACCTCAAATATCGGGACCGAATATTATAATATTACCTGTTTGTTGGTGTGAACACAGAAACCAAAGTTGACATCAGTCCACTTTGTGTTTCGATCATACACACTATCAGTTTCTTTAGCTTGGTAGACCATCATGCTTCCATCACTTCCTATGCACACAATGTCTGAACTTCCGTCTCCGTTCACATCAGCTGTTTTAATGGTCAAATTTCTTGAGATTATGCAACGTTTAGAAAACCACGCTGAAAGGTCTCGGAATGCGTTTTCTCAGCCAATAATCACCCAAGTATTATCCTTTGGATTATCACATTTCAGATGAAAAGACATCTTCCTTTGAGTATCTTTAATTAATTTGTATGTAGTTTAGTTCTTCGTTTGAAGTAAATTTGCAATAATCGGGTTTTTTGGACTTTAGTTTTGAAATTGGGTGAATTCATCTAATTAGACAAACGCGTCATGGATAGTGGAATCTACTATCTGTGAATAGTAATTTATATCACATATAGTGTATTCAACTTTCTGTGGAAATTTATTTTTCACTATCCATGCAGACTGCTTATTCATTTTGCACTATTCATGCATTGAGCAAATATCACAATGTAACTGTCTACGAATAGTTGACTGATCTATGAACAGTGCACAGGATCATTTCACCTATCCCTGGATTCAATTCACTCTCCAAGTGAAATTATATGAATTGGTCCAATTCATCTAATTTAGCAGGATCCAAAACCAAAATCGAACAAAACACGATGGTTTTACTTTGTCAGTATTTAACTAGGATTTTGTATCCTGTGCAATAGAAATCGGGAAAATATCACTTCTGTAGCCTTCTATTACCAAGACCCCTGCCACGTGTCAGCCTAACACCCCCAACTAGATCCACCAATTTTAATCTTAATGAGAGTTATACTTACCCACATTAATCTCTTTGTTCCCACAGTCCGTCAGGGTAACTGTAACTCTTCTTGTGTATGCTTGATTCATCGCTCCGAATAAGCTTGTTACAGTCACTGCTGAGTGCGTTCTCTCAAAACAGTACTGGTCCGAACTAAATTATTTATGTGAAACAAATGGGTTTTTCACAAGACAAGAAAGTCCTCCTGCGTGAATGCAAGAGGCATACCGCCCGGCGTGTAGCAAGTGCTTGCTCTGCTGTCCTATATGGGTGGGGGAAAGGGGGTATCCCAACCTTCGAAAGAGGGTATCCTGGGGTATCCCTTCTGACCTTGGTGGGGTACCTCAACCTTGGATGGGGCCAATGGGCACCACCATTCTGGTTTGGACCTGGGGTACCCAATGTTGGACAGGGGCTACCCCAGGGTGCCCCCTCTGACCTTGCTTGGGTTACCCCAACCTTGAACGGAAGGCCCTGGGTACTCCCATCCTGGCCTGGACCTGGAGTATCTCCTTGAACGACATGGGACCAGTGGAACTATTATGGGATGGAGATTGGGAACCCCATGTGTGGACAGACAGACACCTGTGAAAACAGTACTTTCCCATCATACTACGTACGAGGCGGTAACTAGTTTGGTAATAAATTTGAACGCAATTTAACTCACTATCCATCCGAGTTTGCATCCCCAAGCAGAAAGGGATCTCCATTGGGACAAAACAATTGATCAGCCACGTACTCATTGCGCTTAAAACGGGTTCTCTTTACTACAAAATAATATGTCAACTGTATGATAAAAAAATGTGCACAATAGGTTGTCTTTTGCCAAGGGACAAACGTGTTGGATTGTTCTGGATGTGGTTCAGTAATTTTGAAGTCTTCAAGTAATATTACATTGATGATATGTTAAAGTTTACCTACCTGATTGACCGTAGCAGTGTTGGGGGATTAGCTCATCGTGGGTCGGATCCCAACAGCACCCATAAGTCCGACACTGATTCTCTGTCACGTTCATCGCAGGTCCACACGCAGTTCTCAGCACACGAGCAACCTGTTAAATATTCATCAAATTATCTCAAGTGTTCTAAATCATTACTAGCAATGTTCGCCTTTTTGCCTGTCCAATCATTTTCATGGATACTAAGTCATAATGTTACGCTACTGTATTTTGTTTAGTGATACCTCACAATGCCTGGTACAACAATTTCTAGTAATGACTTCGGTGCCTTATTTGTTGTTCTGGCGTTGAAAAATCACAGAGAAATATTCGTGTTTTTCCTATTTTGGTTTTGGAGCTTGCTGAATTGGATGAATTAGACTAATTCATCTAATTGCACATGGATACTAGAATTGATTATTCATGGATAGGTGAAGTCTTCTTTTGCATTATCCATGGAGCAGTTCACTATTCATGGATAATGTAGCATTATACATGGATAGTACAAAATGAACTTGCACTCTCCATAGATAGTGAAAAATGAACTTGCACTATCCATAAATTCATTACGTGTAGACAAATTACTATTCATAGACAATAGATTCCAGTATCCATGAAACACTTCTCTAATTCAACTAATTAGATGAATTTACCTAATTTCAAAACCAAAATAGGAAAAACACGATTGTCAGCATACAGTTGTGCTCTTTGGAAAGGGGTGGTTTTATCATTGTAGTAGGACTGAATACCAGCATGATATAACAAATTTACGAGATAAAATGTTCTCAAGTGGTGCATAACAAAAACTGACGCAACTTTGAGGAAATCTTGCATGTATTTCATGGAACAGAATCATATGCCGTGTTCAGAGGGAAATAGAGGATTATCAGTTTCTGTACTAAAGTACGAAGAGAGCCTATTATTCACTTCGTTGTGTACAAAATGAATGAAAAGATAGATTTATACTTTTGAATCACTTGGAACATTACGCTTACTCACCTTGCAACTTCCAGTTCCTTGATAATCTGAAAATAAACATTAACTTGATGTGTACTTTATTCTTCATTTTGTCAATAATCTAGAAATAAGTTTTGAATTGAAATATGATATTGTTTCACCTGAAGTCTCATTTTGTGGCTCACTATTGGTGTGGCCCTGAGGTAAGTTGGTCATAACCGGCAGGTTTTCCATCTGGGTGACCATATCGGTGTCGTTCTGGGGCGGGCCGGTAGTGTATGACTGTACCGCATTGGTTTGTATTGAGAGGAGAAGAAGCAACAGAGTCAACTTCATTCTCGCTGACCAAGTTAATTTCAAGTACAAATTTAAACAATTGATGACAAAAATGCTGTAGCAAATTTTTGAGGTTTGATAAAAAGACACAATTTATCAGTTCGGTAATGGTGCAGTGCACGCTTTTCTCCATTTATACTCGGGCGCCACTGCAAAACTTCCTTCTGATTGGTTGCGACCATAAAAAATGCTAAGCTTCTTATATTGTGCTTGACTCGTGATATGACGTCTATGCCCAGTCATATCACATCTCCTGGTGATTGGGATCCATGTGTCTTTCGCTTTGCTGCGCTGTAAAGTAATTAACAATTCCAATCCCATAGCAATAATTAAATGTATGATATCTCACAATAAAGTCATCACTGGATCCAAAGTCATAGTCGGATCTTGTGCTTCTTTGCTCGGCAAGGGTGTAAAACAATTAATTATAGTATTCAACAACAAAAAAAAGAGCAAGAGAGCCATGCATTGCCAACCTACGCGTTTTTGCTGGCTGCTCCCTAATGAGTATTGGTTACTTTTATTACTTGAAATGTATAAAACTATGACTTTATTGTATGTTAGTGGGAGAGAATAATAACGTGGACTTAAGTTTTTATTACGAGTGTTAAAACCAGCTGATGTCGACAGAAAGAAGAATATATCAGTTATTTATCTATTATTTTTTGCAGAAACCAAAGGAGAAGTTTTTATTTTAAATGAAAAGGATACTCTCCTTCATTAAAAAAAGTCACGTACTGTTTTCCCTTACCATCATACATTATGTATCAATTCAGATGGTTTGAATGTAATTCAATTCTCCGACAAATGGTTTCCATAAGTCTATTGCTTTTTCATATTTAAGAATCTGTACATCACTGTGATCCGCATTTTGTTGATCCTAAAAAGTATTTTTTTAAATTCCGAATTTTTTACTGTAAATAACAAAAAAAATAAAAATGTCAAAAAAAATTTGCCCGAAAGTCGGCGCCAGTGTAACAGGTTAGAATTACAGACTGCACACATCAACTGCTGCTGTGATGATGTTCATTTGCATCAATAGTTTCAGTATCATTGTCTAAGATTTCCGTTGGATGCAAAGAAACCTGCAAGGTGCAGTCGTATTTTCATTGTAAAGGAACTCGTTTTAAATGCGACCTAATTTTTATTTTGTATTGTGTGGAATTTATAATGAATCAATTTGACAATATAATGAGGCGCCACCGTACATTCACAATTCCTTTTCCTATATTCCCTTAGATATATGGGACTTTCGGGGTTTATCATTTTTGAACTCAGAAACAAGAGTTGAAATTTGTAGGTGAAAAATCCCCCCTCCCAACACAGACAAAGGAAATTTGGGATTTTCTTATTTTTCAAATCAGGCACAAAAGTCGGAAAGGAGATCAACAACAAACCTAATCACCACACTTTCCATGTTTTGTCTCAGATTTTGCGATATGCAGACCAACTCAAGCCCGTTATAGTATGATTCCAATAGCAGATAAAAAGAACAAGATAGAGTGATGACAGATTCAGGTTAGAAAAGCTGCTTTAGTGGTTCAATTTGAATTCATGCACATTTCATTGACTGTCTCTGTGATTGGTAGCCTATCCAGAAATGGAGAATTAACTAATAAATATGTGCTGTCAATATGATACAATCTTAGGTATCTCAAAATGTTGAATAGTTTCTTTTTCCCAAAAATTATCATGAATGAGCCTCCTTTAAGTATCATGAGCCAATACCTTGACTTTCCATCCCCGGCCAAGGATTGTTGAACCGGCCCCCTGAAAAAGAACTGCTGGCCCCTTTGGAACAGGTATTGTCGAACCCCCTCACTCCGACCCAGACCGAACAAAAGCAACAGCCAAAGCGAAAACTTTCTTTGATGTTTTCCGCTCATTCTTTGATATTTCCCGCTCATTCTTTGATCTTTTTCGCTTTCGCTTTCACTCGGTCTTGGTATCCCTTTCTTACATGAAGATTGTCATCTGGTGCCAATATTGCCATTATTGCCAATTCTGTGTGTTTGTGAAAACCTCGATTCAGCTCGTAGTGGTCTGGCATTTACATATTCTGCATGTAGTCTGCTTACTGTCACAGGTTAAGATGTAATCCTTTTAATATGAACATGGAAACAAGATTTGTATTGAGGATAATTGTGACAAGCATTGCACAGTATAAAAATTGGTTCTTTGTAGATTCTAAAACTTTCAGGATGCGGTCTTTGGGTTTTTAACAAACACTCAAAATCGGAATGCAACTTTTGTGTGTTTGTAGTTCACTTCTTCATTTATATCGTGTGGATCGAAAATAGATATAAAATTAGGGAGCATTTTCAGTGGGAAAAAAATCACCTTTCAAGGTTTGCCTTTCTGATTGACATGTAAGAAACCTTAATTTTTTTAGAATACATGAACGTGGTATCCCTTGTGTCCTCCATTGGTGCTAACGGAACGGAGTTCAGCAGACAGGAAATGATAATTTCACTTTTCAGTGATGATGTTCCTTTTCATAGCTTTCTTGTTTTAACAGTCGGGAACAGTTCTCGGAAGATATTTTGTGTTAGAATTTTCCGTTCTCTCCTTTCCAGGGACGACTAAACCTCCTTTTTTAATTCTTAGTAATTGTGTCCACGAATTATAGGCCTGTTAATGTTCTTCCACAAAATCAAAATTTATTAACAACAACTAGAAAGTCTGAAGATAATTTTATTGACTAAGCACGAAAACCCACATTGCACAGTTTCATCCCTTTCAATTATAAATCTTCAGCAGTAAGTAAACATAGAACTGGATAGTTATATGTAACAAGTAAGTATCCCGCATTGCACCGTTTAATCCCCTTACAGTAAATTAACCGTCAAACAATATTAAAATATTTCTACAATTTAAGCAAATTAAAGCCAATTGAGCCAATTTGAAGATGGTTGAGATTACTATTCACAAAATCCCGACTTTTGGATGTTCAGTATTTTTTTTCTGAAAAGATTTTTATGCGTTCAGGTATATTTTATGGGAGACAATCACAAGAGACTGAATCAAAATTGACTAAAATAAAAAACAGTCCAAATTTACTGGACCTCTTGCAAGCTTTAAATATGACGGATACCAAGTGTCCCTACTTATTTTCTTGAACGCTTAAAAACATTCGAGGTTTCGCAAGTAATACAACATTGACAATGTTGACATATCTGTTAATTTTGTGTTTCAATTTCGAAGAGATTATCAGTTTTGTGTGGAACACACACGTTTCACATTATTGTTCAATTTGTAAGTTTCGTCCATCAAACGTTATGGATGACTGTGATTTAAGATCAGTAAAATAAGTGCTGACAGGCATACGTCTGATTATTTAAGAAAAACTCGGTTATGTCCCCATTGAGGTTTTTCGGCTTGCGCTAACCATAAATAATAAACATACTGCAATAAATAAATAATCTACAGAGTAATTTTTGTTCTTCAAGCAGTAACATAATATGACTTCCTAAATACACATTGTTAAATGGACTTAAAATAAATTTGGACTTTCTCGCTAAAACTAAATTAAAGTTTCAACTTACATTAATTTTATCTTCATGTCTTTCTTAACATTTATGATTCTTGGTCCTGAGCCAACCAATTTTAATTCATCCCCTAAGGTCAACAACATCCCCAGAGGTCAACAACACCAACAATAAAGCAGAACAGTTCAGCACACCTGTAAGCACCAGTAAATCCACAACAAAGAAATGATCTCCACCTACTAGGGAGGAAATCCAACAAAAAAGGCAACAAATGGATCACCAGATGGAGAAATTACCCTATCCAACAGAAGATGAAGATGATGAAACAAACACAGAAATGGATATAGATACTAAGGAGAAAGATGAAGAACAAAAAGAGGGCAGTATAAACAACCATACTACAACAGAAGGAGCTGCACGTCTTCATACACCAGATCATAGATTTGCCATCTTCTCATCAGAGTTCCAAGAATTTGGTAGGATTTTAACACAAATGATGAATGAAATGAAATCATCAAATGAGACAACACTACATGAAGTCATTAATCCACTAAAAAACAACATCCGAACACTACTAGATGCAAAAAAAGATGAAGATGACAACACTACCAAACTCTGCAAGGTGGAAGAAAGACAGGGTACTCTCGAAAAGAAGTACTATAAAATGGAGCAAGAAAACAACAATTTAAAAAGAAGGATTAACAAACTGGAAAATAAGATGTTAGAAACTAGTGTAATCTTTCATGGTGTAAAAGAAGAAAACTGGGAGCAGGAGGACAGTAGGAAAGACAGAATATACAGAGCTATTGCTAAAACGGTGGACAAAGATGACAGCAGAAAAGGCTAAAGATTGCAAGGAGCATTCCCATTCGAAGTTGTAAGAGGCTTGGAAAATTCAAGAGTGGAATGAACTGACCTATATCAGTGGACTTTGAAAAAAAGACTCATGTAGATACCCTATTTGGCAGTAAATCTCATCTTCCAAGAGGAATATATGTGGACAAAGAATTCTCTGAAGACACTGAAAGGGCAAGAAAACTACTCCGACCAATTCTAAAGTTGGCTAAAAGCATTCCTCACTACAAAATGAAAAGCAAACTGGAAGGAGATTGTATCATAATACAGGGAAAAAAGTATACAGTGAACACCCTCCATGAACTTCCTGAAGACTTAAATGGATTTGCAGCAACTACAAAAACAGATGATTCTACCCTTGGATTCTTTGGGGAACTCAACCCCTTCTCAAATTTTCATCCTGTGAACTTTGAGGTGAACAGTAAAGAATACCACTCATCCGAACAATTTATCCAGGAACAGAAAGCTATTCACTTTAAAGATCATGCAACAGCAAGTAAGATCATGGCAGCTCCCACAGCCTTACAATGCAAAAAACTCGCAAGGGATATTAAAGTTTACACTCATGAAGACTGGTGTAGAAACGCAAAGGTATTGTGTAAACCTGGAATAGCCGGCAAATTTTGGAGTAACAGCACTCTCACCAACCTGTTACACAGTACAAATAACAAGACAATAGTCGAGTTAACCTATGACAAGCTGTGGGGGAGTGGAACCACCTTGAGGGATGAGAAGTGTCTGGATAAAAACACTTGGAATAACATCGGGATCCAAGGTGAAATCCTTATGGAATTAAGAAATGAACTCCCTAGAGCGGATCCGTAAAAACATGTTTGCAGGACGCAACAAATCTTATAGGATATAACACTACTCATCGCTATGAGTACAGGATGCAACCACTATCCTATAGGATGCAACGCCATTAAAAAAGAACTGCAATAGACAGACAGACAGTTGACATCACTAGTCCCATCAAATTGTAAGTCACACCATTTCTTCCAACAGTATTGCTAAAGCAACATTGCATTTGTCTCCCAGATCATTGTATTTTCATCACTTATATCATTAGGTATCTCATTTTTATCTCATCATAATATCTTTGTACATAATTTATATGTTGTCAATAGTATATTGTCGCCACAGTTATCTACTTGCACCTACTCACAAGGAAGTATGAAACCAACCCCGACTATAGGTTGCAACTCAAATTATGACGAATCTTCGTGTAATTTTGACTTCAATGACATTGGGTACTCATTTAACAATGAGGATATCTCTACTTTCAATTGTGAATATATAGCCACTGATGACTTTGCCTGAATTAGACAATAATGATCTGAACCTCATACACCTTAACATTAGAGGGCTTATAGGAAAACAAAAGGAACTATCTGCCTTACTGAATAAACTAGGAGGTCCAAATAAAGTGAGTGTAGTATCATTAAATGAAACTTGGGTCAGAAAAGAAACAGGCTCTAGAGTCAATCTACCAGGCTATGACTTCATCCATAAACCTAGAATAGGACAAAAGGGTGGAGGAGTTGGATTATTGGTCTCAAAGGAGACAAGACAGGGAAATAACCACTCTGCTACCCACAACCCAGACATTAGAACATATTTGTGTAGAAATAAAATGCACAAGCAAGATGATACTGATTGTAAGCCTGTACAGGCCACCAAATATGAATCTTACAGAAAGCTTAGAGGAGATGAAAAAAAGGCAAGACAAGAGACAAGAGAAAAAGACAAGAGAGAATCCATACTATGTATGGATCATAATATAAATCTCCTCAAAGTAAACAGCCAAAAAAAACAGAAGAATTCTTCGAAAACCTAATTGAACATGAGATGTATCCGACCATTACAAAACCGACTAGAATCACTAACGCAACTGCTACACTCATAGACAATATAGTGGTAACATGTACTATACACAGTCATAGCAGTAGCAGAATTCTAGTAGAAGATCTAAGTGATCACCTACCTTGTCTGATCAAATGCGAAAATCTAAGCATAGATCCCAAAAATCCCCCAACAAGATTGACAAGACAGATTACAGAAAAGAAATTGGAAAACATAAAGGAAGAACTAAGGGACATTGACTGGTCCACAAAACTTGAGCAACTCCCCTGCAATGAGTCATTTAATATCTTCCATGACACATTACTAGATACTATAAATAAATTTGCACCATTGCAGGAAAAAAGACTAAAACATGTATTCGTACAGCCCTGGATAACCAAGGGTATAAAAAGGGCTCAGAGTAAACAGAAGCACCTATACAAAAAATTCCTAGCCGACAGGACGCAACGGGAAGCTGAGCTCAGGTACAAAGAATTCAAGGCATGCCTACAGAAAATTATAAGGTATGCCAAAAAGAACCACTATTCTGAAAAGTGTATCGAATTTCGGAGTTCTACTAAAAATCTTTGGCATGTAATAAATGAGATCACAGGGAAAACATCCAACAAACTCCATGTCATAGACAGCCTGCTGATTGAAAATATCAAAACTTATGATTCAGAACAAATCGTGAATGAGCTTGGAAAATATTTTGCAAATGTTGGTAAACTGTTTGCAAATAAAATACCAAGTTCAGAGAAAAGTGTAAATGATTATGTGGGCAAAATAAACAACAATGAAAAGAGCCTGTTCCTACTGCCTACAAGTCAAATCGAAATCTCCAAATTAATAACGAATCTGAAAAATAAAGGAAGCAGTGGATTGGATAACATCAGTAACATAATTGTAAAAAAATTGAAGGATGTTATCCTAGAGCCACTATGCATAACCTTCAATAAATCACTGCAGGAAGGGAACTTCCCTGACAGGATGAAACAAGCTGAAATTGTTCCATTATACAAAAGTAAAGAAAGGGACATCAAAGGTAACTATCGACCCATCTCCTTGTTACCTACAATCTCTAAAATACTAGAAAAGATAATGTACAACCATACATACTCTTTTCTAGAAGCAACTAATCAGTTATACCGTAGTCAGTATGGCTTCCGAAGCAAGCACAGCTGTGAACATGCAGTTCAAGATTTATTAAGTAAAATTATCAAAGAAACAACAAAAGACAGCACTACCATTGCAGTATACTTAGATTTGTCCAAGGCCTTTGACACCATCAGCCATCCAGTCCTGTTTAAAAAACTAGACAAGTACGGTATTAGAGGCATATCACTAAACTGGTTCAAGAGTTACCTTTGTAACAGATCTCTATGGGTTAAATGTAACACTTCCGAAGATGTAATATCATACTCAAGTTGGTATGATATTGAATTTGGCATGCCACAAGGATCTTGCCTAGGTCCCTTGATCTTTTTGCTTTTCACAAATGACCTTCACCTACGTTTGAAGTATACAGAATGTATCCTTTTTGCGGACGACACTACCATCTATGTGAGCAATAGGGACATTAACCTAGCAACTTGGTACATTCAAGAAGATTTAAAACTTCTTGATGACTGGTTTTGTGCAAACAGTTTAATGCTCAATGTGAATAAAATGGTCTGTATGATACTTGGCAAGAAGTTGCCGACAGGACACAACATAACTCTGAATGGACAGAAACTTCCCATCTTGACTTCCACCAAATTTTTGGGCGTGTGGATTGACACAAAATTAGACTGGACCACACATGTGAACAAACTGGTCCTAAAAATAAAGAAAAACATGCACATGCTAAGAGCAGGACAAAATATGCTCTCCCAGCATGCAAAGAAATGTCTCTACTATGCTCAAATATACAGTCACCTAACTTACTGTATTAGCACATGGGGTAATATGATCCAAAAAAGGATCTCTCCAGACTACAGGTTCTCCAAACGAAATGTGTCCCCCTAGTGCTAAAATGACCAGCTACACCAGAAAGTATGAGAGCATCTGGTCTATTAAATGTTGAACAAATAATAAAATTGAATAATTTAAAACATGCTTACAGGGTACAACACTCACAACTTCCTAGCAAACTTGTCCAAGAATGTAAAACCGACTCGAATAATATGTCATTGGTCAAGATGCATAGATACGATACTAGAAACAAAATTATCCTCAACTTACCCAAAGAAACACATGGGTGGTACAGAAAAAGTTTCTTATATCATAGTATTCATGATTTCCAGGCCCTACCAAAAGAAATCCAAACCATTCCCAAACTGTCGCTATTCATTGCCAAATGCAAAAACTATCTCCTGACTGACCACATGTAAGACTGACTACAGGGTGAAACAAAGTTTCCAGGAGGAAACACATACAGACATGTCAATTGATTGACCCAGTATTAAATGTGGTAACACCGGACATGGTGAGCATCAAATTGACTACAGGTCACAACCATATGTGATGGTAAAGTTACTGA
Source organism: Haplosyllis leylae (assembly GCA_038406175.1). Classification (NCBI taxonomy): domain Eukaryota; kingdom Metazoa; phylum Annelida; class Polychaeta; order Phyllodocida; family Syllidae; genus Haplosyllis; species Haplosyllis leylae. Next base: position 15,334 of record JBCAUG010081004.1, on the reverse strand, counting down.
CATGAACAATAACATGTGATAAGAACTCGAACTGCTACCCTGACTACAGGATCTAACAGCATGTGATGGCTAGCCGACTCACAAAAAGACTATGATGTGATTCACTTTCCATAGTGGGTACCAGTGAGCAGCTAGCAAAATGGCGGCAAACAACACTGAAATGATAACAGACAATAAAAACTCTATAGCTGAAGAGCTCATGAACATTATCAAGAGAGTAGAATATTTTACCCATGTAAAGCATCTTTCTGAATGTTATGCGGTTCCCATTGAGGAGTTTGAATCTAGTGCACTATCACTCATGTATGAACTAAACACGGAGTACTGTTTTACAGGTAAAAAGAAAACCACCAACCGTCAGTGTTTATTTTCCATCTTTGGTGCATACACAAATATGAAGCCAATTCATATTAAGAAGCTGGTCAAAGAGGAAATCCATAGAAACAAAGCTTGGTACCATAATGCTAGTACAGCATGCATAGGGATGAAGGGCATGAAATTCCCTGACTGGCTTAAGATCCTCAAATCTAGACAAGGTTCACCCGATGTATTGTGTTTGTATATACTCAGTGTAATATTCAGGAGGCACAGTATAGTGTATACAAAAAACCAACCATGGTGCACAGTGGATATAAAACCCAGTATGCGGCCAAATTTAGTGGAGGAAGTATGTGAGACCAAATTGTTGTTCCTAGGAGATAACCTTTTTGGTGAGCTTATAAGAAAACCGGTTACATTACCATTGTGGCCTTCAATAGATCTAAATGAGGTGCATGAGGCTCGTGAGTTGTACATAGACTGTAGCATGCGGGAAATGTATATCATACATAAAGAACGTACGGAATTTAATGCTACTAACACTCAGATTGTTGAAAACCTACAAAGTTTTGTGGATACTACAGACGTCACAAGAATACTACCAGCAGAGCCCACGGTGTTTGATGATGACTATATTCCATGAATAAAAGTGGAGGTAGACCATCCACCTGCTGTGAAAACCGAAGATGAAGAGACAAAACTGCAATTACAGGATGTAACGAGCAGTGATGCTATGCTAGGTACAGTCTCGATTGCGTATAATGAAGTGAAAATTGAAAATAGTTCGGATATCATAAACATTTTAAATGCTCATTCCCCAGACTGTGAACTATCACTTCAAATCCAGCAAATATACTCCATTCAAGGAGCAAACACTGAAGCAGAAGATTCAGATGAAAGCACCATTATCTTAAATCAGGATGACTACTACACTGCACCAAATGAGCTAGAAGGTAGCATGATGCAGCTGCCTACAGGTGACAACACTTCACAGGAAGCAACAAGTATCACTACAGGATACAACAAAAACCAATGCACAGAGATAAAACTATCGGATGCAACTGATGCTGAACTACAGGATACAACAAATATTGATACAGTGAGTCTGCAGGATGCAACAACATCAACGGGCGAAACAGGGAGGCAAAATTTGTCAACTCCAGGAACTATGACCACCCAAGAAATGCATGGAACTAGAAGTGAACCAGTGTATACACAGGACAGCTTTGTAAGTGAAATCAGTTCGCAAAACACTGTAGACCAGACAAATAGTAGGAGTATTGAAAGTACTGCTGATAAGGACAGTACCCAAACATATGCAGAAAACTCTATAAATGAGGACACAATTGTGTCCACGTTAACCTCAACTACTGCATATGAAAATGTGGACATGCATAGTGATGTAGCACAGTACACCAGCTTGGATCCACCAGCCACTTCCAATAACACCATAGTTAATATTGTACCCTTGGAGGCTAACCTGGACACCAGCACCAATAGTAGTGCCCAAGATGTGACTGAAATAATGGTAAATAAACTAAAGGATACAACAACTGAACCGGGCAATGCTGATCATAAACTCCCTCCAATGGACAGCAAAGATGATGCCATAACAGGAAAAATAGTGGATAAGATAAAGCAAACTCTGAAATCGCAAGGGCTGAAAGATGATTTATATAGCCTAAACTCCAGTAACTATTATCCAGTATTAACACCTGAAGAAAATGACGTGGAGAAAATCAGTTTCATGGATGTTATGTCCCGTAGTGTAAATGTATCTCTGGAGAACCTGAGTGCAGAGAATATTCATTTTGAACAGGAATTATTGAAAAGCTCAACCCCGGTTCCAGTCGCCTCAACCACCAAAAGTGTGGATAGTGAACAACGTGACAGCAGTGAAAAATCTGACAATGATCCAAGCTATAATCCCAACAACAAGAGAAAGAAGAAACCCAGCCTTAGACCCGGAAAGAAACTGTCAGCGGCAAGGGTTAAAGCACAACAATTGATAGCCAAAAATAGAAAATCTCTCCCAAAACGGACACACACCTTGACACTCTCAGACAAGGGAAAAGATAATGATGAAGCTGAAACACAACCAGAGGAGAAAAAACCTAAGCCACAACACGAGAACAAAATGATTTCGGCCAAAGATCTGCAGCTTATCCATCACAGAGTTCGCAAGCCCAAAAAAGTGGTGAAAGGCTGAAGATGTTGTTGTGAAATGTGCGGTGAAAGGTTTAAAGACTCCACCACATTTATTGAACACTACAAAGAGAGACACCCGATACTTAAGTGTAAACATTGTCCGAAGAGGTTCTCAAACCCTCTTAGTCTTCAGAAACACAGTTACCATCATAAGGAAGACCAACTCCCTTGTGAAACATGTGGAGCAGTTTTCCCATTTCAATCTGAACTAGACGATCACAGGAAGGCACACTACAAAAGTAAGCTGCATATATGCACACACCCGAACTGCAAGGCTGACTTTACACATAAGTATGATCTCCATAAACATGAGAGAACACATACGGACACTACATTACATTGTGAATATTGTGAATACACAACAAAGGATATTAGGAATTTAAGACAGCATCAAAGGAGGCACACTGGTGCAAAGCCATATAAGTGTGAAAAATGCTCAAAAAGCTTCACGTATTCGATGCAAAAATCACGTCATAAATGCTGAATGCATTTACAGTTTACAGGATGTAACACTGACAGGATGCAACATGTCATTTATCATTGGAAGTCTATTTAATCATATAGTTCGTTATGTGCATCATTAAGAGCTTACAGGACATAACTGCTACAGGAAGCAACAGGGCAGGCATTATCATGTCCCAGTCAGCTATTATAAATTAAACGTCTTTCAAGACAACAACAACAGTATGCTGTATATCACAAGGGTGACAAGGTCATGAACATGCCTCCCTGTTCTAGTTGTAAGTGATCGACCAAAAGTGTCGTACTAATTTACGTAGTGGAATCGCAGGATGCAACCTTACAGGAAGCAACAATACAAGCACATACTCTGCATAGGTCATATATATAAAAACACACCAGTTGAATAAATACGTTTATAAGTACGTAAAATGACGAGCCTGTCATAGAAGTGCAGTATTGTTGAATTTTCCTTTTGGAGTATTTATGTGCAATTATGATACCCCGGATTGCTTTTATCTTTTTTTAAGGGTTTCTTGACTCTTAGTGTTTGCAAATAATGCAAGTTGTTGTCACCAAGAGTGAAAAGTCGAAGTCGCTTATATTATTGATAAATTTGATATCTATATTATTTTTGAGGAGAAACGCTGAACGACCAAGGTCTAGTAAGACGTAAAGATACGGTTTTTTCATGAAATAGTTAATTAAATACATGTATCTGTATGAAAGATTACAGTAAGTCGTTAAAGGATGCAACAATGTCTAAATTGTATAAACAGTCATCAAAGAGTTTATTATACACATGTACTGTATGGATTACAGTAAGACGTTACAGGACGCAACAAAATCCTTATGTATAATCAATATTATACAAACATTATGCCGTAAAATGACCGATGAGCATGAACTATGAAAGGAAGCAACAAGAACTGGACTGTTGTACATAAAACTCGTAAAACATTTTATTTTCTCATTACTCCAGATCTTAATTTAGTATTATGTTAATATGTTACTTATTACTGTTCACTTTTAGTTAAATTATCTATTAATACAGGCATACGACCATCAAGATGGAGAGTCAAGACTGACTATGTATGTCCGGTACCTGCTTGTATTGTAACGTAAACGAAAATAAACAAAACTATAGTGTTATCTTTGTAAAGCTTGGTACGAATAAATTATTATTATTATTATTATTATTATCTCCTGGTGTGTTAGTTTCCTATTCCACATCTCCAAGTCATCGATCAAGACATTTGAATAGTGATCATGATAAGTAGTGTAGGCGCGACCGAGAACCATCTCACCGGAACCTTCTAAATGTACGTTATCAATTCGTGGCATTGCATACATTATAGTATCTTTATAAACCTTGTTACCGGAGTAATCGCCAGAGGCTGATTTAGGATCATACACTACGGTGATTCGAGACCAGATGTTTGGTTGTAAGTTAAAAGCATCAGTGAGTCTGTAAGTACCGTCTGTTGTCAGTATGAAGATAGTCCTACAAAATCATAAAAAATTAAATTCACCATCAATACTTAAAAACTATATCTTACTATCTTTAAACAATGTTTTCATTTAATCTGAGAACCAGAAAATTTGAAATTGAAAACAGACTTGATAATTTGGTAAGAATCTTGATTTGAATCCAAATTTTGAATGTTAAGAATAAAGATACATTTGCCCAGTTAGATATTTATTGGTTTCATAATTAAATTGACTGAATTTTTATGAAACGGTATTGTTTTCGGCTTCATATTTAACCTACGTTGTGGGGCTATTTTCTTCATGAATTAAAAGTCCAGCGCCGAAAACAGTTCCATTTGATTGGGTGAATCTTGAAGATGTAGATAAGTAACCGTCTATTACTCCTCTGCTACGGGGTTTGATCCACACCATCAGGGTCCCTCCATTGACACAGGTTTCTGGAATTGTGATACAGGCTGCCGACAGGTCACCCAAACTTGCCCAATTACCTTGGCCATCGCCGTACAATACGTTACCTCTCTGCAATATTGAAAATCCTTTCAATTTAAGTTTAATTTAAATACTCCAAGTGCTTCCAATAAACAACAGTGATTATTTATTTTAAAAAAGAGTACTTGTGAATGAGTGCAAGAAATGTGGTTTTACTTACAATATTATCTTCAAGAATGCCCACAGATCCATGCGGAACTATTCGCTCATTGGTGTCAAAGCTGAAGTAAATAACTGGGCGGTTTTCTACAAAAAATACAAATACCCTTCATGTAAAAGTTTTCGTTTAGGGATTCTATGCTACTGTAACAATCAGTTTTGGCAATTCCTTGAAGATATTTAAAGTAGAATGCAAGGCGTGGGAGATCATAGTGGAAAAATTAAACTTGCGTTGATCCACAAGGTGGCTCTCAGTTATCTGGATGATTCCAGTGGATGTGTGGCAGGTCAGATCATCATATCCATCACCATTAGCGTCATGCACCTGCAAGTCTCCTCCGATCCATGGACAGAACTCACTCAATTCCGTCCTGAATTGCTCCCCAAAATATTCATTCTGGGTACGATGATCTGAAACAATATTGAATATGCAACGCTTATCTAGTCACAAGGCCTTTTATGATTGATGATTAAAGAATAAATTTAAAAACAGAAAGACTAATGACATCTACTAGCTTGAATTGTCTCAATCAGGAGAATCTACAATAACAGTTTGGCATGTGACACATTAGTACTAACCTGCTAGATTGAGTAGAATCTTCATGTGTCCAGTTTGGTGGTGGCAAAGTAGATCCGTGAATCTGTCTCCGTTCCAGTCTCCCACCAACAGTTTCTGGTTGTTGACCGAAACGCACCATCTGTCACGTTGAGTAATCGTATTGACCGTTGCATTACCATTGGGCTTTATTTCCAGGAGTGACATGTCACCTGTGGAAAAGTGCTTTGTCTCCGTAAGTGTAGTATAACAGAGATAACAAACTTGTTTGAACATCTCTTTCAAATAGGACATTTGATGATCAAGTTATCCACACAACAGTTCAAAGTTCATTCTCAAAAATAAATTACAATTCGCGGGATATTGAAAATTTTGGTCATCTATGAAGACCCTACCTGTTTCCCTGTTATGACATAATACTTCACTGGTGCGTCCGTTAAGGAAATGTCCCGGAAGTAGTTCATCGTAATCTCTTCCGCACCAATTAGCGTGAGGAATCGTCAGTTGGAAAGACTGGCCTGAAAAGAATATCATGTAGAACAATTTACAACATACACGCAACTAAAAGCACTACTTGTTTGGCAGGAAAATAAGTCTCTGTAAATCATGGCACAATCTAAATATCAGGACATGTTCCAATTTCAAACCGATCAGTGCTCTCCATCACTTGGAGAAAATATGCCATGAGACATCCACCATCCAGAGCTCTGCCACTTTTCAACACTATTTACTAAATCAGCAGAGCTGTGAAAACAGCTGTTGAATTAGCCAATTTGCATGGATATTTAAACCAGGAATTCAGTTGTCCATCGCCTCATGCATCGCCGGTGGTTCCTGTGGACTGAAAAGCTCACAAACAGCGAAATGACTTTATGTGAACTTGACGCATTTTCTTTCAATTAATGAAAAGGAATATTTACTCACCATCGGGAATGTTCAGGTCAAATGGGAGGAGTCTGTATTCAGTGTTTGTTCGACACAAGAAGTCAACCCGTCCACTCCCATCAATATCCAAGGCGATGATCTCGGTATCTAGACCCTGAAGCAAGTTCTAACAATATCTCTGGGTTTCTTTTTGTGTCCTCTTGACAGATAGTCTGACCGTCATATTTCTTTTACCTACTTATTCTTTGCATCAGTGGTGAGACTCCAATGTCTGAGGACAATGGGCTGTTTGATCTAATGTCTGACAGACTTCCCAATTAACTAAATCCACTGTATTACTTAAATGTACAAGTAACAAAACTTAACAATAAAAATAACAGATTTGAAAATAATGCAACATTTTTGTTTGTGAGTAACCTGAATGCTGACCTTCAGCTGCCCGCCATTGATATCTTACCTGACAGAATCCGGCAAAAAACATTTGCTCTAGTTCGAACTCTCCGTTACTGTTAACGTCACTGAGTAGAAGATCGCCCGTCAGAGGTTCGTGGCAAAACAGGCTTTTTCTGTGGTTGGCTGGAAAGAGAAACGAACAAATAGGTATAAATTTCTGTCTTAAATATTGTTGAAAAAAATCGTACTAACACTCAAATAAAAAGTCAAATAATAGACCTAAAAGGCTATGCTGTAAAGGAAGAATTGATTCAATACACCTTACCGTTACTGTCTCCAGTCAGAAGGCTTCCGTATTCCGGATGCTTGTGATCCTTGTTACAGAATCGGTAAGGGAGCTGGGATGTCCACATGTCGCTGATGATTGGCTGTCCATAAGAGTTACCCAGAATCCTTTGCACTCGTCCATCTTTGTTGTTGTGGCATACCAAATCTTGTCTAAAATCAACGAAAGTAAATTAATATGTAACATGGAACCAATATAACCAATGCGTTTTGGCACATAAGTTGAGTGATATTACCTTAGGAAGGGATGCAATATTAAAGTTTTCAGAAAAAGAAAAATTCATGTTTTGAAACGTAAATTTACACCTCATCTATGAACAGCTACTAATTCACAGACACCGTTGCACAATATGATCAGGGGTCAAAACTTGGCAATGTGTTGGAGCAAAACTGTGGTGAAGTAGTCTGGAAAACGATGTCATGCGGTTCCAAAACATTTTGCTATACCTGTCAGAATACTTCATTACAGTTTATCAAAAAATTATAACGTACTTGTTGTTTCCGTCAGCATCTGTGACGTAAATCTCTTTGTCGGTGCAGAACGTCTGTCCTCCCCACTCAGCAGAGGAATTGAAATCAACTTGTACGAAGTCCACATAGGGAGCTGGGAGATTGTGTGAAAGAAATAAATGGAATTAATTTTATGTCCCAGATGTGGAAACTTGTGAAAGGTTAAAAAATTGAGAGTTTTTGCTGGAATGTTGTTGTGTTACCTTTAACAGTTGATATAGCAACAGTCGTGTTACCATCATCTGTGCGACAGTACAGATCATCCATCCCATCTGCATTCAAATCTCCTACTAATACTCCTGAACACAATGACGTCAAATCGAAAACAAAATAGGAAAAAAAATGATTGGGAAAATTTTACGTGGAATGGATTTTAAAAATTTTCAAGAAAACTTTACACAATAATAATAAACAGACTTGACTCACGTCCGGTTTTGCACCAACCAATGGCGTCACAGGTCTCAACCGCAAACATACTCGCTTCTGAAAAGTCAAACCTTAATGTCAGAACATGCATCACATCATCGAAACGTTCAATTCAAAAGATCATGGGGCCATAATCTATTGCACAACATGAAATAGGGTTAAATATGTACGTTAGAAAGGGAAACTTCGACTCTGGTCGAGGGTTGAATTCTTATGAAACTTGGCAACATTGCCCTCTTGTGTTTTTACGGAATTTGTAGAATTCACACACCTCCAAATATCAATGCGTTGTATTTAGTACAAACAGATCCATCTCCATGGTGACAGATCCAGTCGTCATGTTGATCTCCGTTAGGATCGCCAACAAGGAAAGTGTCGCCAGCCTTATAACACCAACTTCCGACTGCTGTAAAATCCTCATTCACCAGAAGTCCATCTCCATCTGCAATTTGTTTCCATGAATAATGAATCAAAAAATGAAATTGAAGTAGTATTTCAGAATCTAGGAGTCGACCACTTTTTCGTATTTTCCAATGTTGATTATAGCTTTAGTTTCCTAATTGGAACTCATATAATTTCAATTGTGACCAAATACATTGTTTACCATATGGAATTCTAACAATTTGAATTGTTGGAAGGAAACTATGTAATATGCCTTATATTCTTGACGTTTTTCTACGGGAAGAGGGGATCAAGGTTTTCTTAGCTACCAAGGTTCAATATTATACTAAATGCAATACTGAGCCAAAACCTATCACCAACCTGAGAGTGCGATCTTGTACTCCATGCCACCGTTCACTCTACACAATAAGTCTGATCTCTGATCCGCATCAAAGTCTCCGGCAAACAAATTGTGATCCTTACAGAATCCGACGAAGTTCGGATCATCGATTGCAACCTGAATTATAAATAAATTCAGAGCAGCATGAAAATTAACAAAGCATTAGATCTATGTTAAAGCATGTCAGTCTTAGCTTTGGTTTATCTTAGGCAAAACTTGTCCAATTACAAGCAAGATAACTTTCCATTAACATTACGAAGCAATACTAACGAAGCTTGGGGGTGAAAGGGGCAGTTGGATCACCTGAACAGGGTACTCTCGCTCCCTTCCCTTCCTCTCCCAGACCAGACCTAGTTGGGAAAGGGGCGGTGAAGAGGGTCGGTCACCTAATCATAGTACCCACCCTTCCCCTGCCCTCCCTTACTCCGAACCCGATCTAGCCAGAGGTAGGGGAGGGAAGGTCACCTGATCAGGTCAAGTACCCCTCCTTTCCCCACCCCTTCCCTCCCCATCCCTGGGTAAAACCAGGACGAAATGTACCCTACACCTCCTTCTCCATAGGAAAGACCAGGACAGGATCTTGCATCCTCGCTACTTCCCTACCCTGTGGACAGACGAACACCTATGAAAGCATAACATTCCATCGAAACAATGGGACAAAATTACGAATTACGCCTGAACCAATCAGTGGTCTGACGCATTGCAACCAAGGTGTGAAACAGGGGATTCTATTGGCCTGTTGGCACGCGATTTCGGCCTCCTAATTCAAAAGAAATCTCCTAATGTACACACCTGTTCGGTAACAAATTTGAGCAAGAAACGCGTCACGTGACACTAACCTTGAACGTTCCAGCCATGTCTCCTGCAGCCAAGGATCTGGATGAGTTGGATCCTGGATCACACAGTGCATCAGCTGACTTGTCCCCAGTAAAGTCTAACAGGAACATCTATCACAGGAATCACACAGCTCAGAACATTAGATAAGACCCTAAATAATTCTACAATTAGCTCTTAGGATTCAACAACTGGGCTTGAAATGGCTCTTTGGAGTAGAATGTATTAAATTAGAGGGATAAAATTTGATTTCCCTAGAACTGAAACAATAATTTTTGTACCTCAAATGCCTGGAACGAATATTAGAATATTACCTGTTTGTTGGTGTGAACACAGAAACCAAAGTTGACATCAGTCCACTTGATATTTGGATCATACACACTGTCGGTTTCTTTAGCTTCGTAGACTATCATGCTTCCATCACTTCCTGTGCACACAATGTCTGAACTTCCGTCTCCGTTCACATCAGCTGTTTGAAAGGTGAAATTTCTTGAGATTATGCAACGTTTAGAAAACCACGCTGAAAGGTTTCTGTTTCGTTTAAGAAAAAATGTATAAACATGGGAAATTTTAAATCCGAGGGGAACGCGCGCCTCTACCCACCCCAACCCCTGCAACTCTCATTGGATTCGCCAATGTTAATGTTTCCACAATGCATTTTGTATGAGAGCTATACTTACCAAGATTAATCTCTTTGTTCCCACAGTCCGTCAGGGTAACTGTAACTCTACTTGTGTATGCTTGATTCATCGCTCCAAATAAGATTGTTACCGTCACTGCTGATTGTGTTCTCTCAAAACAGTACTGGTCAGAACTAAAATATTTTAAATTTAAAAAATATATAGGAAGTGAATAATTTCACTCAGGTAGTTGGTAAACTTTAAACTTCAAACCAAAATGTCTATCTGCATTGTGTCGTCCCCCATCCGATGTTTTTTATTTGATTTAATTTTTAGTTAAGTAGGTGAAGAGACAAATTGATTAAAGATATAAGTGCCAGAAATACAGTTGGACTTTTTGAAATCTAAATAAATTTCGAAATTTTTAATTTTTTTTGTAACTCAGGACAGAAACCACAGTGACCAGTTCAGAAACGATGCAACGTTTGCACAAAAATATTTTACAAGACAAGTAATAAATTTGAACGCAATTAAACTCACTATTCATCCGAGTTTGCATCTCCAAGCAGAAATGGATCTCCATTGGGACAAAACAATTGATCAGCAACGTACTCATTGCGCCTGAAACGGGTCCTCTTTACTACAAAATAATATTCCAATTGTATCATAAGAAAAAAATTGTTGAATTGCTAGGAATAGGTTGTCTTATGCCAAGGATAACAAACTTGTTGCATTGCTGGTAAATTTTGAGATGTAGTTCAGTAATTTTTAAGTCTTCCTGTGAAGGTATAATGCTCGAGGTTCAAAATCAAGTAATATTACATTGATTATATGTTAAAGTTTACCTACCTGATTGACCGTAGCAGTGTTGAGGGACTAGTTCGTCGTGGGTTGGATCCCAGCAGCATCCGTAGGTGCGGCACTGATTCTCCGTCACGTTCATCGCAGGTCCACATGTAGTTCTGAACACTCGTGCAACCTGTCAAATGTGCATTCAAAACTGATGAAATTAGTCTCACTTTTTCTAAATACTTCGGTATCTTATTTGTTGTTCTGGGCGTTGAAAAATCAATATTGTCAGCATACAGTTGTGCTCTTTGGGAAGTGATAGTTTTATCCTTGTAGTAGGAATGAATACAGGAATGGTATGCCAAATTTACGAGATAAAATGTTCTTAAGTGGAACATATTTAACAAAAACTGACTTGAATTTGAGGAACAGAATCATATGCCTTGCTCAGAGAAAAATTATTTTTGAACACGGGGAAATAGAAGATTCTCATTTTCTGTACTAAAGTGTAAAAAGAAAGCCTATTCGAGTTTTTCTGTAATTGGCTTTAGATTCTATAGAATCACGAGAGAACTAAAAAATGCAGCAGCAAAATGTTACCCCCACAAGGAAGTGAACCCAGGCACTGACTTTCATGTCCTGCATGCTACTATCTGAGGTAATTCCCCTATTTGATGGAAGTCTCAGCCCTTTAGATCCAAATTTATTGATTTAAAAAAATTCGAAATCCAAGAATGAATATAGCATGACAGCATAAGGATCTAAAGCGCTAACACTTCCAGCAGATAGAGGAATTAGCTCAGACAGTAGCATGCATCACATTAAAGTCAGAGCAACGTCAGTGCCTGGCGTCACTTCCCAGTGGGGGTAACATTATGCTACTAGATTTTTTTAGTTCTCTCGTGATTCTGTAGAATCTAACAGCAATTACGGAAAAACTCGATTGTTCACTTTATTGATTACAAAATGAATGAAAGGATATTTTTATACTTCTTGAATCACTTGGAACATTACGTTTACTCACCTCACAACTTCCAGTTCCTTGATAATCTGAAAATAAACATTAACTTGATCTGTACTTTATTCTTCATTTTGTCAATCATCTAGTAATAACTTTTGAATTGAAATATGATATTGTTTCACCTGAAGTCTGATTTTGTGGCTCACTATTGGTATGAATATTGTGACCCTGAGGCACGTTGGTCATGACCGGCAGGTTTTCCATCTGGGTGACCATATCGGTGTTGTTCTCGGGCGGGGCAGTAGTGTACGACCAAACTGCATTGGTTTGTATTGTGAGAAGAAGAAGCAACAGCGTCAACTTCATTCTAGCTGACCAAGTTAATTTCAAGTGAAGACTTTAACAATTGATAACAAAATGCTGTAGCACTTTTTTGATACAATTTATCAGTTCGGCAATGATGCGGTGATCTGGAACGCCATGCTTTTCTCTATTTAAACAAAAACTCGGGGACACTGCTGAACTGCCTTCTGATTGGTTGCTTCGACAAAAATGCTCAGCTTTTTATGTCGCTGTTGACCCTCATTGGCTGTGCTTCGGTTGAAGTCATATCATATCTGTGAGTGATTGGAATCCATGTGTCTTTCGCTTTGCTGCGCTGTAGAGTAATTAACAATTCCATTCCCATAGCAATAATTAAATGTATGATATCTCACAATAAAGTCATTACTGGAGCCACAGTCATAGTCGGATCTTGCGCTTCTTTGCTCGGCAAGGCTGTAAAACAATTAATAATCGCATTCCACAACAAAAAATGAGCGAGCAAGCGATTGATTGCATGCCCACGTGTTTTTTTCTCGTCGCTTCGTAATGAGTATTGGGTACTTTTATTACTTGATATGTATGAAGTTATGATTTTATTGTATGTTAGTCCGAGAGAAAAGCGCAGACCTAAGTTTTTATTACAAGTGTTAAACCAGCTGATGCCGAGAATGCTACACAGAAAGAAGCATATCAGTTATTTATTTATTATTTTTTTTGCAGAAACCAACGGAGAAGTTTTACTTTAAATGAAAAAGATACTCTCCTTCAGTAAAATAAAATCACGTATTGTTTTCCGTTACCCCGGCGAAGGACTGTTGAACCCACAACCGAAAAAAACTGCTGGCCCCTTTGGAACAGGGATTGTTGAACCCCCAATACACTGTTTGCCGGTGCCCCTCCCAACCTGAGCAGAAATAAGAGCACTTTGGTTCAAAGGGGCTTTCATCAGGTGACGTTGGTCGCCACCTTCAAATGCCAATAAATCCAACATTATGTGTTAAATTCATTTTAAGACACTGTAGGCGACTGCTAGGGTGCTATAGCTGTTGGGAGCCCTATTTCTGTTTATATTTTTCAAGCATTATTCACTCCCCCCCCTCCCCTACAACTTTCCGAAATTTATTAAATTGAAGACTATCATTGAATAACATTAGGTCCAGTTATGGAATGTCGATTTGATTTTCCCTTACATTTTGTATGGAGGTAGTCTCTTAACGTTTGTGTGCATGATTACATTCTTAATAATAATATATTTACGATCACGCAGAAAATGGCATGCTGTTGATATCAGAGCCATTCTCACATAGATCTATGTGGAATCTATCTGGAATAATTCCAACTTTGATCGCCTCTCCATATAATTTCTACTTCACTCCCACTTTTCACTGACCAGCATTGCAAACCGAGTCAGAATTTTTTGACGTCCTTTGCATTACACGAATGATCTGATATTAACTATAGTACTATGGTGATGTTCCATCAAATCCTGATGGATCCAGACCTAGGTGAGGCTCTGTTATAGTACAGTAACACTTGTAATCATGTAAAAGAGTGGGCGCAAACCTATTTGGGAAATGTTATCCGAAAATTGTATGATAAAAGAGAAAAGTCAGCGCATGTTCCCTGTGCCAAGCGAGCTAAATGCAAGGATCGTGTTTTTCACAAAGTAGCTAAAATTAGCAATAACGGCAATATTAGCATCACAGGTTTTACTGCGTGAAAAAAAGGTCCCAGGTTTAATACCTACTGGTGCAACATTACATTGCTGGAATTTTTGTCTTCACGTAGTAAAGCCTCTGATGCCAATATTGCCAATTCTGTGTATTTGTGAAAAACTCTAATGCTTAAGATATGTCTTCATGATTCAGTTTTATTCTTCTTTCTTGTAAAATAATAATCAACAACGCCATTATTTTTGATTCATCCCAGTAAAAACGAGTCATTTGCTTTATTGCATTAAAAACAAGGACAGCTGGTGTACAATGTCTAGAGATAAAAACACAAGTAAATATTGTAATACCTTGTGATATTTAGCGGTATTTAACAAAAAATATATTTGTTGTTTGACAAAGACTTTTACAGAAAAAATATAGAATTTTTTTTTAAAAAAGCCTAAAATAAATGTGCATTGGCTGCATCGTTTTCTATTGTTATCAGTGATATTTTATTGCATTTAGAACCCCGATTCTCCATTAATGGAGTAAAATTTATAAGCACGAGTCTGTCATAGTTACATATTACAATGAAGAATTTACTTCTAATGCATTCGGACTTCTAATGCATTCGGAAAATGTCAACACACGTGAGTTTTATTTTTACAAAATTATCAATGTGAAAACAAAACATTCAGCGCCAAAACGTTGTCCCAGAGACCTCAGCCACTTGAAACGAAAGTCAATTTCGTGGGGAGTCAATGTGTAAATTGCATAGTTCAATCCTTTGAAAATTTAATCTTCATCTGATGGCACTGCACAGTATTTAAAAATGCACAAGATTTTTTTAACAACAAGACTACTTTAAAATTAACGACAAGCAAGAAACCCACATTGCAAAATTTAATCCCTTAAAATACCAATATTGACCAAAGTTAATACTATTCTATGACCCACATAGAACAACTATTACAACTCAATATAAAATATTTAAAAAAACACATGCTAAGCTTTGCGAGGTCTTTTGGGTATGGTAGAACGCAGTAGTACGGCGGTAGGTCTCAGGTACGGCTGAGACTGTGTATCGCTGCGGGCAAGTCTTTAGACCTCTGGTACCGTAGATCTCTCTAAGGT
>JBCAUG010080894.1:0-22492 GCA_038406175.1 Haplosyllis leylae | reverse complement strand
AAAAACTGACAGTTATCCTCACTTTCTTCCCCGTAAAGATCCCATTTACTTCACCTTTTTTGCTGGTTCGTTAGAGTCATCATAGTGGTTGAAATGGGGGGGGGGGGCACATAACATTCTGGGAATATGCCTTGGCAGTTTTATGATAATTAGGCCTACTTTAAGCTGCAGTCATTGGTTGGAATTTGTTTACACAAAATGGTGATATGACGTCATTTACGAGCCAGCAATGCGAATGTTCAACGACGCAACGTCATTTTATCATCTTTCATTCTACTGTTTCAGAGTATTGTTGAAAAAGTGAGAAGAACTGGCCACATGCACTTTTTAAAATTTACATCATCCTTAATATATTACAAAGGAGTGTACGGATTTAAACATAGTTCAATCGAGGAAATAGCAATTCATAATACACGACGTTAAAAATATTGAACATCTCTACAAAACTGGAGTCTTTTTTTAACACTGAAGCAACATTCAAGCAACTTAAAGTTACACTGGGTCCCGCTTATAACGAGCAAATAGACGCAAAGAAAACTGCTGTTGTAGGAGGGTGCTCGTAGTAGCCGAACTTTATAACATTGCTGCCAATGATTTGGATGCAGCGAAATCCACTCGTTGTAGGCGGGTGCTCGTTGTAACCGAATTCGTTGTAAGCGGGACCCAGTGTAGTTATTGTTCTCAAGCTATATATTCTGGTGAAGCCTGAAGGGTAAGAGTCCCAATTCAGCTCTTTGTGATGAACCAATGCATTTCTCCACATTCTGACGCTGTTATATACTACTCAAATCCATGACTAAATTATCCAGTAATTTTCTGCTTTAAAAAGACATGCTTTTTTCATTTCCCTACACCTAAAAAGCCTCCAAAAAGACTTCCCCATCGGGCAATTGCACTTCTCCATTTTATGGCTTATTCACACTGCACACGAACGGGATCGGGACAGGTACAGGGAATTGAACTAGAACAATAGGAAACAATAGATCCTGGTTATGTTCCCTGTCTCGGATCAGTGTGAACATTTCTGTAGAGTATATTAGGACCCATTAGTCTCGGTCCCGCTCCCTGTACCTGTCCCGTGTGAAAAAACCATTACAAGCATGGAAGAAGACGGCAACTGCGCCGAAGAAAAGTTTTGAAAATTTTACATGGAATTTCATGCTTTTTACTTACTCTGTTGCGACATAACTGCCAAATATTAACAATGGATTTAAATGCCAAATATGTCAATGCGGCAACATAAAAACTTTTGAAAACATTCAATTCTGTTAAATTCGGAACATAAGCTGAGACCAATTTCTACCAGCTTTTGATTGTAAAGGGGACAATCTGTATTAAAATCAACTACAGGTTTTTAACTTAATGGCTTAACGACGAATAGGTTACAAGAGTAAGGTCAAATTTAATATGAGAATTAAGCATAATATAATGGTATAATTCTGGATTGGTAGAATCAGGTGGCTCCAACAAATAATGATAGATAACAAAGGCTTTATTTCTTTCAATCTGGTGTTGCGACCAGATACTTTGGAAGTAAAATGTAACTTTAAAATCAATCTGAAGGTATTTTGAACACGAGTAAGACAACAAAAATGTGTGACTGATGTTAACTGATGAATAATTGATGTTTATTTGATCAAAATACTAAATTTTCTTTGGAACATCAAATAGTGTAGAGAATTCCCGTTTAAGCTCTGTTTACATGTAAAATGTGCGTCAATGTCAACGTCAACTTTAACATTGTGCTAATGGAAAATGCAGAGAATGGGTTCAGACCCATTCTCTGCATGTGCATTTACGTCACCATTCACTCAACGTTTAAGTTGACATAGAAGTTGACGCACACGCAGACGCACACGTTACGTGTAAACAAGCCTTTAGTCCAAGTTCCTCAGTGTGACTTGTTGCTTGCACTGCTTTGGTGTGATGAAGAAAACAACTAACACAGAACCAAAGGGACGAAAATATCAGTCGCATTATAAATACATACCTGTATTTGTAAGGACGTCCGTTCCATATTTTCTTGAGTTTTTCTCGGTGTCTGTAGGCGAAGAAAGCGGCGACTACGATGGCGGGGATGATTACGACGAACATTAGAACCAAACCAACGATCAGTCCTACGTTTGCTACAAATACAAGTTCGAACTTACTGTGAATAGCTTTTTCTAAAAATATGTGTTGATACAAAAAATGTACTTAAATGTCCATACCTAGAAGTGTTGCTGTGACAAGACAGTACTAATTTTGCACAAACGCATCAAGAAGATGGCCTTTAAAATTACACGGAAATTTATCCTTGGACTTTTTAAACTTTTTACTATCTTCAATTATTGTGAGAAACAGCACGGGATCAACTGGGAACACATGCATCTAAATGGGTAAAATTGGCAAACGAAACGAACTGAAAATCCTTTGTAATGCGTCGTTCACACGGATGACACTGTAGTGCTTCCACCTGCGTTTGCATCAGGACCGGTGTCAAGGTACATTAACATTGGACGAAAGCGAATGTGAAAGTGACGTCACTTTCTCGGATGGGTTCTCGGGAAATCAAAAAGTTTGTATGTTATGGTGACAATAATTAAAGAAAATTTCCTCATTCGCTTTCGCCTTAACTCGGTGTAAATGCACCTTTTTTAAAGTTTCAAATTGTTTCAATTGGTATGCTGGAAATGGGTACTCAACCTATTTACTGGTTTTATGTTTGCATTACCAGTGGCGGATCCAGGATTTCCCAGAGAGAGGGGGTGCCAACCCAGAAGGTGGGGGCGCCAACCTACCATTTGGCCAAATTTTCCCTAAACACTGTATGAAAATGGAAGAAATTGGGACCCGTAGGGGGGGCGCGCATCCCTGCCCCCCCCCCCCCAGATCTGCCAATGATTACATAAACCTTGATGCAAACGTTCCGCGTGAACGAGGCACAAACTAATGGTCCATTCACACTGCCAGGGACCGATACCGAGATCGAGACAGATACCGAGAACAAGTACACAGAACCCAATGGGAATCGGTGTTGTCATCTGTGTCTTTGCAGTGTAAACATCTACACATTATCTTACACAACCCATATTTTATCTGTCTCGGTATCGGTATCGGGCAGTGTAAACATACCATAACTGGAGACTGATAGCAGTGAGTGTAAACAACTACAACACATGCCTAACACGTGTAACAATGTAACCAAGTCAAACCCATCCAAGCGGAAGCGTTAATGACGTCACAGCTCCAAACGTCATGCTGTACCTGGTTTGTTACGTTGGTTACGTTGCTACAAAAACACAGTGAAGACACAGAGCCAGAGATCGATTCCGTAAAAGCACGCGATCACATCTAAAACAAACGCACTCCAGCCCCCTATATTCGTGTTAAAAGTAAAATCATTCAATCCACGTTAATTTTATGAACAGAAACCCAAAATTAAAATTTACCATAAATAAAAAAAGGAAAAAGAAAAGACTTAAATAATAGTGAACTTAGTATTTCAAATAACACTGTACATACACACAGCATATTGTTAAATTCCATCCAGCATAATTAGAATGGACATCACAGAAACAGGTTTAGCTACTTAAAACTTAAGCTTAATGGCCTGTTTACACTTAACGTCTGCGTTTGCATCAACATCAAGGTTTGCGTAAAATTTAACATTGTGCTAATGGCAATGCAAATGCACATGCAGAGAATGGGTTTGAAGCAGTTCTCTGCATGTGCGTTTGTATCACCATTCACTCAATACAAAACTTGATGCATATGGTGACGTTGATGCAAACGCAGATGTTAAGTGTAAACAGAGCTTAACCGAAAGTTAACTTAAACTTAACCAGGCTGAACTACTACTTACTTTTGCCCTCGTTAGCAGGTCCGCTGTGGATACTACCACCTCCTCCGTTCTCATCGCAATGAGGAGGTGCGTACCCAGCATTACAGTGACACTGTCCAATAGAGTTACACACTCCGTGACCATGGCAATCAGGGCACTTCATGACGTCAAGTTTTGAAATGTTGAGGCACTTCTGGTTCTCACACAACTGAAACAGTAGGAAGATGAGGGGTTACTCGATATGATACTGCGTAATATACCAGTTTAAGTGGAGAACGTTTCCAACTTCTATGTACATGTAAAATTTAAACTTCTCTTGGTAACCATATTATGGTCTATTTTAAAACCAGTCACAAAATGTTTATGGTTCCATCAGCATCCAAAATAACACATATTTTTAAATCAATGGCACATTTATGTAATCTCAGTTCTACACCAGCTTAACCACTAGTCATCACCAATATAGTACATTACCTTGTCCTCTCCACATTTAGCCCCGTCCGGCACCATGCCTTGGTCCGGCATGTCGAGCCCCACGTCGGTGATGGTAGATTTACATAGGTGCTGCCGGCTGTCCTGGGTGTAGACGTAAGTCTGCGGCATCAGGTAGCACAGCGCCTCCTTCCAGAACGACAGCCTCTCCGCACGATGGACGCACTTCAGGCGACCGCAGAACACGTCTCTGTGAGAGAACGTGAACATTTTTATCACACGTCCAAAGACTTTGATAATAAGACAGTGAGAGAGAAGCAAGCTTGGGGCACGTTCATGCTTTCAGTGATGGCATTGGCGATGCCAAAAATGGGTTAGGCAGTCATTTTTAAAGATAATGCTATCGCCAAGAGATGACATTTTTGAATTAACTTTCATAAGTTTGGACACTTGAAGCACTTTTGTTCCTTTACCAGGAAAGTTTCCTTAAAGTCAATAATATTACAAAAAATAGTTTTTCTTTCAAAGGTCATAACTTCGATACCTATTCTTTTATTGACTTTAAGTGGCGGACCATTACAAAGCTTTACTTATGAAAATCAACAACTCACTCTTCAGCACAGGGTATGAAGGTTTTGTCCTTCCACTGGAAGCCGCAGTCTCCGTTTGCGTTGCCATGGCTGTTCCAGTAGGTGTAGCAGAGCGGATGCGCGTCCTGACCAGTCGGACCCCACAACTTCCGGCACTGTGTCGCCCTCGTGCGGCAGGCACCCGCGTAACAATACGCCTGAACGTGGAAAGAGTATTGTGTGAGGTGGTTTGAATTTGAATGTGCAAACTATCTAAATTGAATTGATATAACAAACTGACAAAAAGGATTCTTATGTTACAATTAATAAGGTAGTTGCTTCTAAATTTGACGAGGGAGTCAAAACCGTTTAATAAGCAGAGAAATTTTGCACAAGCCTGATGGATGGTATGGGGGAGGGGGGGGTGGATGGTCACGTTGGTTTCTGGATCGACTTTCGGGTAAAAATTTATGTACAACTCATTAAGAACTCACCTGTTCGTTATCACAGGTTATGCCGTTTTGTTTGTGCACGTCGCTCGGGCACCATTCTGTGTTTCCATGGCAAAATTCTGGCAGATCACACTCACTGGCTGCAGCTCTACACAGGGTAGAGGGCGCCTTCAACTGGAACGACGCAATAAATATTAGCCAATTATGAGATGCGAAATTAAGATTTTGTGAGGAGCAGCCAAACTAGTGATGATCGTGATTGAAACTGTTTCTGAACGGTTCATTGCTGTGAAACGGAACCTATTTTCTTAAGTAAAATAAAAGGCAATCGTGAGTCACCTGAGGCGGATCCAGGCTTTCCCAGACGGGGGGCGCCAACCTCCAAGGTGGGGGCGCTAACCTATTATTTGGCCAAATTTTTCCTGAAAACTGCATGGAAATGAAAGAATTTGGACACAGAGTGGGTGCGCGCGTCCCTGGCAACCCCCCTTAGATCCGCCACTTGTGACCATTAATAATTCGCTGATCTTCTTATAACTTCTGAGAATGAGGCATGTAAGAAATAATCTTCATGAATTCGTGACAAAATTGAAGAAATTTCCAAATGCATGAATGCAAAATCGTACATGACACTTAGGGTTTAATTTGGGTAATTAGAAAGGGTCTATGAAAGAAAAAGCGCAAATAAAGAAAACACCATTTAAAGAACCAAATACGAACGAACCTGGCAAGTATCTTTATCACAGCAGAGTCCTGTGGCGCACGTGGCGTTGGAGAGGAACATACAGGTGGTGGCGTTACAACACCGGCTGTCACAATCCTACAACAGTAATCAGACGTTGAGCCGCTATACGACGATTTTGTTTGCTCTTACGAAAATTGTGTGTACATGTACACAAGCATGTCCATTCAGCCTGAACTAAATAACATCAAGGAATCCAAATTACTGTATTAATTTCGACTCTTGAGGGAGGACATTTTATTCGTTAAGATTTCAAGGTACCTTTAAATTTAGCTCTAAAAAATCTTTATTGCAAGGTTTGATTTGAAAAAATGCAATTGCGTGTGTTGAATTAACTACTTTTAAATTGAATAATGGTAAGTAATTTCAATCTGAATTGCAAGGAACCATCTATTCCCCACCGCGTTTACCTGAGGCAGCCCACAGTCGCACTCCTCTCCCGCCTCCGTGAATCCGTTACCACAGATCGGGGACCCGTACAGCTGGTCCGGCAGGTTCTGCAGGCAAAAGTCCAGTCCCTGGTGGAAGGAGTCGCCAAGCTGCTCTTTTGAACATGACGACCACAACGTTGGATTCTTTCCGCTGCAAGCAATAACACCAAAAATGACGTCATGAACGTAGTCTACATGCTGTCTCGTGGCGTTGTAAAATGACATCCAAAAATGATGTCACTGATAAAGACACAGCATTCTGTGTAAACAATTTCCCACCAATGACTGAACCTTAAAATAAACCTACTTATCGTAAAATTGCCAAGGCATATTCCCAAAGAACTATGCCCCCCCCCCCCCCATCTCAATCACTATGCTGACTCGAACGAGCCAGCTACAAGGCGACATTTCCAAATGTTTACGTGACATTCTATTTTACAATAATGGGAAGGGTTGACCGTAGAGTAAAAAAGCCTCATCATTCCCGAATCAAGCAAATAATAATTAATATATTAATCAATGACTTCAGAATTATCCAAAGGACCCTCACCAAAAATCTTACTCGCTTTGTAACTTGTGACGGCCAGACATTTCTGCGTTATGGTGTGTTCACACTCAGCGAGACCGAGGCCGAGACTGAGACAGATAGCGAGACCGATTAAAATGGCTTACACAGAATTGTATGAAGGTGTTCACACTGCACCCAGGCAATACCACTGATGCTATTGGCTTAGACATTTAATAGGTCTTGTTATCTGTCTCCGTGTCGTCCAGTGTGAACACACCATAAAGAATTTGGTGACCGAAGTGGCAAACCAAATGTTTTGAGACTTTAATGCAAAAAATATTTTTGCTTCGAATTAAATCAACTGTCTTGAAAACTTCGGGCACAATTCGACGACATGAGTCTGTGGACAGACACGTACATACGAGCTTGCCATGGCAACCAAAGTTTAACGCCCCAGGCTAAATTACTTGTGTGTTTTTGCTTTTCTGATACTTGAACATCTTTACAAATGATTACGCGTGCACTTCCGCGCTCATGGCTGTTTTAATTGAATCGTACGAGGTTCATCGTGGCACTTTCTTTTCATTTCAATTGAACCTTTTAATTTCTTTTCCTGCGACTTTTTATTCTCATTGTGACGTTCCTACATAAACACAGGAACTCCTAGAACGTAAAACTGGGGAGAACAATTTTGCTCTGTGTTAGTTTCTTTGAATCAGAAGCTCAACCGTTGCACGTTTTACGTTTTCTTCCTTGAACATTGGCTCAGTTGAAAAGGATATCAGATATTGGACATTTCTGGTAACTTGAAGTGTATAATAAGGCTTCGAGTCACCAATTCGAGTTTTTCCTAAAATATGCACTGGTTTTAAAAGGAAATTTGTATTCAACCAAGCTGAGAAAATGAGAACTTTGTACAGTCTGATGCTTGTTTTGGTGGAATTCTTTCTGGTACAAATGGTGCCAAGTGACTGTTGTAGCTGCTTACCGGAAATACATCAAGAGCTCTCACAACTCAAACAAAGGATTTACTACCTGGAGTCCTATCTTCAACGAAACTGTCAAAGTGAGTACAAATTCACTGCAGTTTTAACTTCAGCTATCCTACACCTTAAGTGACCTTATTTGTTTTCTACATACAAACTATTAAACCCTTCAGAATGTCCTGAGAACTACTGTTTGGTGGGAGAGAGATGCTATCGAGTTTTTCTGGACCGGAAGCCCTGGACAGAAGCCCATGAGAACTGCACGGTAGATGGCGCTGAGTTAGTCAGTTTACAGACGCAGGAAGAAGAGACGCTGCTTAGAGACTACCTGAATGCAACATTCGGTAAATACTTGGGCTTTGTCTTTTCAATTAAATCATGGCTACTCAACGTTTTTGAAAACTGGAAAAACAGTCAAATTTGCCAAGAACAGCTATTCCTATGTCGGGCAAACGAAAATGGATTCATTTAAACCGCTTGTGCAACTAAAAAAATGTGATCAGAGAGATACTCTCCAGAAGATGGTATCAAAAATATTTTAGCAACAGTCCTCTTCTTTTTTAAAATCTGTATATAGTATTTTAAAATTAACTTTTCGAGTGTCGGTTCCGTATTCCACACTACAGTAGTAGTTAATAGGCCACTGTGTGTCACATGTCCGTGGAGAGACGCTGTGTGTGTGATCATGATAAGCAAAAAGTCACTGCTCTTACAATGCCTGTGCCATTGTTCTGTTTGAGGGGGCTCATAGTAAAGCTGAGGGGAACTGGTTAGGGGGAAGTGGTCATTTCTCTCAAGAATACCCGCTTGCGAGTAGCTACAGCTGGTATCACGTAATGTCTACAGGTAGTTCTCTAATGTTCTCACCAGAAATGATCACACAGCCAAGCGTCTGTTTCTCTCACAGACAAACGTCTATTTCTCACACAGCACACGTGCCGTTCAGACTTCGCTTCTACACTTCCGGTAACGAGGTGGAGCAGAAGGGCGTGTGGAAGTGGGGCGTGGGCGAGGGTAGCGAGGAGCTGGGCAACTACATCAACTGGGCTCCGGGAGAACCCAACGATCACCTGGGAGAGTCCGAGCAATGTCTAGAGGTATGGGGAAGAATGGGGATACATTTGGTTTGAATACAAAGATAAACTTGTCAAGAATTTCTTGTCTTCACAAAGACCTTGGAATTTTTTGATTCAAGTCCTACGGAAACTTTTCGCAGTTACACCTGATTTTCAGATTTTCAGGGCATTCGACTGACCCCCATCCGATCCCATTAGTACCGATATTAGTAATTTCATAGACTGCACATATTTTAGATGCACTTAGGTGAGGGCTGGTTTGATGTTCCGTGTTATCTAGACTTCATGTGGATTTGTGAGAGGAGTCCTGGCAATTACCCGGTGTTGGAACGACAGAGTGCCGCAAAGATTCAAGGGACGAATGACGACCAACCAGTGAACTTCCGACGACCGTTTAAACCGTTCTGGATCCAAGCAATTTACGACACCTATCGTAACCCGAACGATGATGGAGAGACAAACCAAGAGGAAAAGGAGGAGGAGGAACAACAAAATAGTGATCAGACGGATGGACAGATGGAAGCTGCGAATGAATCCAGCGAGAATGTTGGAGACGGTGGAGCGAATGGTGAGACAGACGCAGAAAATACAACCAACGGCGAAGTAGTCACCACCGGAATCGATGGAGACTCAGACATCACAACACAGTCCTTCATGGTCACCATGGAAGACAATTAATTAATGTAAGGATTTGATATTTATTTTCCATGTTATAATATGTATGTAATAAGACTTAGTATATTGCTGACTACAATGAAAATATTTTCAGTTGAGTCTTAAATGCTTTTGGTATGCTTACATTTTCGATAAATACCTGTTTTGTTCTGTAACACAATACACTCTGCTAGTGGGACAGTTTTGAATGGAAAATTCAGAGAATGATAATAGACCTCACAATTAACTAAAGAACCGACCGCCTGTCCGACAGACAGACAGACAGACAAACAGACACGTACCCGCTACTGGCCGCCATGATGCACCTAATGTCGTTGCACACGCAGGTATGATCGTCGTGCTGCATGCCCAGGTTGTGTCCCATCTCGTGCGCAATGGTGGTGGCTACTGGACCAATCCGAGTACTGTGATCCTGAAACAAAATAAAACCATGGTTCTGTTACACCACAATGTTAATAATACTTCACAATATAATAAGTAGATGGCTACTAGAATTTAAACTACACAGTGTATCATTAAATATTTAAAACAATTAAACGTAAATATTTATTTTACATTTATAGAAATATATTCCTTGTACATTTTTATTTACAATTTAACTGTAACGCAAAAGTCAGTAGTATATTATATCCGACAGTTTTGTCTGTTCTCAAATATTTTACGTATAAGTGTAGTAGTAGGTGAAAGTGGTATTAATCTATGATTCGGTGGAAAGGTGCGTCCCAAAAACCAAGCGTGAAGCAGGTGACAGATTTTTCTTCTATGTTAGTAACTTTCTGGTGCTAAAATGTCTAAAACACGTAACGTGTTGTCATCACAAATGCGGCACTAAACCTAAAGCCTTTTCACACGTACCGACACCGAAATTTGGTCCGAAAGTCGGTCCGTTAAAGTTTTTACATTGTGCTAATGGGGACGGACACTTTTACAGGCAGAATGGATTTCACACCTGTTCTGCCCATCAAAGTGCCCATCACCATTGACACAATGTTAAACCTTCTAACGTGCCGAAAATCGGTGTCGGTACGTGCGAACAAGGCTCAAACCTCACAACGTTGCAATATTCTGTCGCATGGAACAATTTTACCAGAACCCAGAAACATTAATGTCAACATTTTCAAAACACTAATTTCAACATTTTCAATGAAAAAGGAACCAAGCACAACATTATAACTACTAATGCACAAATGTCATCACATCTGCATTAGAGATAACGACTTGAAGCGTCGTAATAATTATCTGCGAATTTCGCATGTTTCAGTATCTGAATTTATGTGCCACATTAAAATGTAAAAGTTTGTGTTGTGAACTTGTGTGCTTTCTGAAAATGATTTGTTCATAATCACATGTCTCTATACTTGTAATGCCTTGCACATATCTTGAATGTCAGATATACATAGTTTTGTAGTTACCATTATGGTCTGTTTACACCTAAGGTCCACGTTTGTGTCAACATTAACATTGGCATCAAGTTTTGTATTGAGTGAATGGTGATGCAAATGCGCATGCAGAGAATGGGTTCAAACCCATTCTCTGCATCAATGTTTGCGTCACCATTAACACAATGTTAAAGTTGACACAAATGTTGACGTCGACGCAAACACAGACGTGAAGTCTAAACAGACAATTAAAATCACCCACTGAAACTTGATGTGCATAAAATATTCAGTTTGATTTGGCATGCTGTGAAATGTATCATTTCAGTTTATCTACATCATTCTCTTTGTAATAAAATCAAATGTAACATAAAGTGTACTGAACAATGTACATTTGGTGATTAAAATAAAATTATAGCAAATCAAATACATTACAACAATGCATCTGGGATCAACAGAAGGTGGCACAGGCCAGTCACACACAAAATCTAAGAAATAATTCAGTGAATCAAAAACTAAGTATCATGGATGATGGTTGTCCAATCATAACCACTACACCATGCAAGGTGGATACTCTAGATTATGCATATGTTGTAAAATCAAAATACACCATCAGTAGCGATACCCAGGGGAAAAAGGGGGGGGGCAAGGGTTTGTAAATTAGGTGAAGAAAATTAAAGTCTCCCCTTCTCCCACCCAATGTCTGGATCCGCCACTGACCATACATGGTAAACAATCATGCAGGGTGGTCAAATCTATATCATGCACGTTGGATATTTATCAAGGCCACAATTGGCCACATAAGGGCCCGTTTACATCAAACGTCAACGTCAACGTCAACCTGCGATGACGTTTGCAACATAGCTCTCATTGAAATCATTGGAAACAAATAGAGTCGCTCGGGAATGGGGTTGCAACCCATTTTGAAAGCAACTTCCTTGATTTCAATGAGAGCTATGTGGCAAGCATCATCGCAGCGTTGACACTGAAGCTTGGTGTAAATAGGCCTTAAAACATGTTTTATATACCATGTTGACGCCACCCGAGTACTGATAACTGCAGATGGTCGTTTTCACCGCTTTTCCGACAACGCCGTCAGTAAACACGTGTCCGCTGTCCAGGGGTTAGAAAGCAAATAGAGATGTTAATCACAGAGAACAATAGATCAATTAGTGCTCAAAATAAATTGTAGTCCGGTGAGTTTGGTTACAGGCGCTTATATACTCATACACAATACCATGTTAACGGCCTGTTCACACTGCCTGTCCGATTTTTCTTTCAGATTCCTAGTTTCCTAGGATAGATCTAGCTAAATTCCTAGTTTCCTAGTTTACTTTCCAATTCAAATGGGTTGTATGTGATATACAGAAGGTGTTCATACTGCTTCTGATTCCAATTTTCTTTCCAATATAAATTGGTACAGCACCCATTTCTTTCTGATATCGGAAACTATCACATATATCTGCAGAGTAAAAAACATAAAGAAATTGGAAACTTCTGTATATTACTAGAATCGGAAAGAAAATCGGATTGAAAATCCGGGTAATCTATTGCATTGCATTACCAAAATGTCAGTTTTTGGCCATTCTTGAATTCATCAGTTCAACCAAATGTAAATTAAAATAACATAAAATGAAACAAATAAAAAAATGAAAAGCAAAACATTGTCTAATATGGTATTGGTGGAGTATTAAGCATCTTTGATCGTCTTGATGTAGAAATAAATATTAGAAAATTAACTAATAGAAACGTAGACGTTATTTTTAAGCGGACATTTTTTTCCACGTTGACCAAATTTTTCATACGAGTTTTAATTTTTCCCAAGAAATCTTTCTCAAAAGGTTGTGAAGATGGCAGTGAAGATAAAAAGGTACCGAATTAACACGTATCAATTTCCACCGTAAAGTTGGAAATGTAAATTGTATTCTGCTCTTTTGCCCAAAGAAATTTTGTGCTCGACATCTTCACTTCTTTCAAATAATTTGGTCTCCGGGGTTTTGACGTGGACTTCCCATTCAGATAAATAATAGGATTCGTATTGCTTTTTAATATATTGTTAAGCAAAGCAAGAATGTCGAAGTCAAGCTCACTGTACGCAATTTGGTTCCTACGGATCAATGTTTTTTTTTTTTGGTACAGAAGCTTGACACTTGCATTGTAATCACGTTGGAATTTTGCTTCGTGATTCCCGCTTTTTAGATTTCACGCTTTAATTGTAGAGAAGTTCAGTTGCGCGAAAACATGTGAAAATAACTAAAATTACTAGAAAGTATTTAGTCGATCGATATTTGAGCGGCAGGACTAAATTGCGACTGGTTGAATTTGAAAACTAGAGATTTTTTACAAAAAAGAGGCTTTTTGCTGGCTCGTAGAGGCTACTTGCTAAAGGGTGGGGGTAGGGGGGGGGCTGGGCGAGGTATTCAGGGATATGATCCTGATTTTTGACGAGTTTATCACAGAATATCAGGAAGGGGGTGAGGAGCCAGCATATGACGTTACGTCACGTCATAGTTTTAAATCTTCCACACGTTTTCATGCAGCTAAACATCGCGAATTATACTACGTACAATGTTGTGCTTGCTCAAAGCGGTATGCGGTGGTTAATGCTTTTCATAGAGTAGGGGTGGTTTACCGAATTTACTCCAAGCGAGTACTGATAAGTACAAATAACTGTCGACAATGCTTTTCCTACAACCCTGTCGGCAAATCTTACCCCACTAAAACACAAAAAGGTCATTCGTTTAAACGTTAGGCTTTATTCACACATAACGACACAGACACCGATTTTAGGTTGTACAGCAACATATGGAGTTACCGAAATTCAAGATGAATGCCCATTCTGCCCGAATTTTGGTCCGTTACCATTGATACAATGAGAAATTTTAACGGGCCGAATTTCGATCCAAATTTCGGTGTCGGTACGTGTGAACAAGGCTTTAACATGACGGAAGCTGACGGTCCGATATTGCGTAATGATGGATTACCGAGCTAATCCCCTGGGAATACTGAAAACTGCAGATTACGGTCTGCGAGGCTTTCCCTACAACACGGTCTGCAAACCGCGCTCCGCTACAACATCAATGTTATTAATTATACAGGAAAATCATAATATAGGCGGTGTGTTGTTCAGTGCAGTGGACCACCGTTTCTGATATACCTTCAACTTGCTATGAAACAGCACTCTCCTTTGTGACAGGTACATCTATTATTCTTATTTTGAAAAAAAAAAAAAACAACAAAAACGAACAAACAGCCTAAGGGCCCATTTACACGGAGTATCAGCGTCAACGAAGAGCCAATGTTGCGCTGACGCTAGTGATATTGGTCTCATTAAAAACAAATGGAGTCATTCTAAAACGGGTTGCAACCCCATTCTCGAGAAACTCCATTGCTTTCCATTGTTTTCAAAGAAACTAATATCGCTAGCGTCATCACAGCATTGACTCTAGATTACCACTGACGCCTTGTGTAAACGGGACCTAAAACGTAAAGTGCAGTGTATTTAAGTTTTGAAGTTTTATCTAAATTAACTTGGATGAGGCAAAATTTTATTCCTTTGTTGACAATGGTCACCACCATGATCACTCTGCTGAATAGTCAGTCAACTCTGTTTTTCACAATGATTCGGAAGATGAGATAATCTCTTCCATGTACTTACGTGATGAGCTGCGAGTTGTCGTTTCTGTGACGGTAGTTGATATGTTCACGTCTGTACTCTAGGAAGTTGTTCATCGTAGTGTCGGCGTTGTTCTCCACGGAAATCTTGTCATTCGCCGTCCATATCTCGATACCCACCAGCGCCACGTAAATGTTTAACGGCCGGTACAACTGAACAGAAACAGGAAAATAATTCAGTTTAATATGTAATTACCGACCACGTACGTAGTGCGAGGGTAGGTAATGTTTTCACAGGTGTCTGTCATTGTTTGAGGGGTTTGTCCACCTTAGACCATGAACTGTTGATCCTCCCCTCCCCAACCTCTGGACCATAAACTATTGACCTGCCCCCCCCCCCAGATAACGAACCACCTCGCACTGCACTCAACTGCGAGCCACCTGACCTGACAACCCCCCCTCCTCAAGACCAATGGCCACCTGACCCCCAATCCCTCCCAGAAAATGAGCCACGTGCCCTCACCACCTAATAGCATGAGCCACCTGATCTGCCCCCAGATCATTCGCCACCTAGTACATCCTGTTTCTTTTTTTTTGTAATTTCATGTAACTTAAAAGAAACTTTTTGAAATGATCTATAGCTAAATGACGTACCGCAAAAAGCTTCATTTCAAAGTTTTCACGAACGTTTCTGATACTTACGGAGCTGACGATGTTGATGATGTCCTTTGTGCGCTGTATAACTTTGTTGATGTCCCGACCATTATTCAAATACTGAAAAACAAAACGAATACGCAACTAAGTAAACAATACGTGGGAGAGTTAAGCAGGGAAACACGGTACCATTAACAAACACAAAGCACAAAAAGAAATCGCATGGCCCTCAGTGCCTATTCGTGAACAAAACCAGTGAAATTTAAAGGCAAGTCAAATTTCAAAATTTTCACACTGTTGCACCTGTGTGTAATCGTTGGCGATGTAGAGCTCGATGATTCTGGTTTTCTCTGTTGTATCGTAAGGCCAGTGTAAATCTCGCTTTACCTACAATTGACATAGTAGAAATTTATCTGATGTGAAAATGTCGAAAAGATTTTCCACCTACTGCAACTCGCTCATAATTTTTACTAAATTAATTGCGCAGAAAATACTTACTCTATGCGCGTGTACATTATTTTCATGTCTTGACGACTTTTCTTCTTCGTCTGTGACTCCTGCAATATTAAAGTATTATAAACTCGAAGTCCCAAGTATAAATTACATTGAAGGATCAGTCAGGAAGGAGACCCCACACCGCCCCCACCTGGCTGGCTAGGTCCAGAATGGTCAAAACGGTAACATGTGGAACAGTAACGGTGGGGGGAGGGGGTGTCTTGAACGGTATAAAGGTCTGTTTACATCTACCGATGCCATCACCGTCAAAGGTTTATCATTGCGCCTATGGTGACGGGCAGTTTGACTGACAAAATGGGTGACAGACCCATTCTGCCAGTCAAACTGCCTGTCACCAATAGCAGAATGTTAAACTTTGATGGTGACGGACACGGTGATGGTGACGGCGTCGGTGTTGCGATATCGGTTCAATAATTCAGTTCCTCACTTCGTGACCTGTCAATGGCATTCACACCCCTTTCTTTGTTTGCTCGAGTTACACCCCTTGCACTTATGTTTGGGATACACCCACTTTTCTCAGTCTTAGTTTAGCTTCCATACAATCAAGATGTAGAAAGTTTTAAAGGAATCAATAAAGTTGTACATATTCTAATTTCTATTTCTACTTGCTTCATTACAAAATTCGTCAGTCGGAACGTGTAAACGGACCTTAACTCGTAATGTTAATGCGAGGTCTGTCTTGTCAACCCCGACTTTGAAAAACTGCAAGTTCGTATTTTTCCTTTCGTTATTTTTTTTTATAACCTACAGTTTTAGCAATGAAACGTACCGCACTTTTCGTGGGTCGGTATTTTATCGCTCTCTCTGAACACATGGTGCAGGGTTGTGATGGATCTATGTACAGGTTCTATGTAATACGTGTCGTCTGCAGTGTGGATCTCTCCCCTACAAACAAAACCGAACAAAATTTTTATTTTATACCAAATAGATGCTGCGTATTATGTTGCGAATACTCTTTGAAGTAATGTAACAAGACTACTGCTGATTCTTTTTGTTCTGTTTCGATTCCGAGACACGAATTAAAACAATCTGCACAAAAACAATGTTTTCAAGAACCAAGGACTGTCCGTTGCCACCCACACACACACACGCACGCACACACCATGCAGACAGAGACACGTTAGTAGCGGATCCAAAAATTTGGTACAGCAGAATCAAGACATATAAAAGCTACACTGCCTGTGACGGCCATGTTTTTCTTGACCCATTCGTACAAGAGCAGGGGGAATGGACTTCGCAAGCCGTGAATGTTAGGGTTATTCGCGGATACAAAGTATGGTAACTTTTCATAGAAACAACCGTTTGCTCAAAGGCGAAGTATATGATTTTGAGATACACCAGATGGCAACATTTACACTATTTCAGCAGAAAACTTATCCTCACGATATTTTTGCTCTGACCGACTCGATCAATCTTCGAACAACAATTGTTTTTTGGATTGTTATATTTGACTGATGATTTATAGCCTTGTCGAAACTGGGTTGATGGATCATGAATCACCGAATTTCAATTTTACTTCATCAAAGCGATTATGCAAGAGCGTTAGTTATATAAAGTTTTCCACTTCAATGAAAAAAGGGAGGGTATACTTTCTTCAGAAAAACAACTTTCAAAGTAGCAAAACCTGAAAATAAATTTTAAACAAAATGCCATCCGTGCAATATTTAAGGTTGTATTGGCTGTGTAATACAACTTGTTGCTAGGTTACTTTTTCAATAACGTTTGCAAGTCGTGGGTGACACTAATCCGTCCCTAATACCGCAGAACAATCAGACCTGCCTGTCCCAGGGTTATGTATTATACATGAAGTTGCTTAGCAACCATTGTTTTTCTGTAGTTTTAAACACATAAATAATCAATTTTCACAAAACAAAAGCAGACAAAAAATCAGTTTTTTCCCATTGTAATGGGAGTGCGTACAAGATATTTGGGGGGGGGGTGTGGAAATAAAATAAAACAGAATTTAGAATATTTTATACTAAAAAGAAGCAGAAAGCATAAGACCAAACGAAACCTTTTCTGAAAATATCTTAATTTCCTGAATTATAATCGAAACAAAGTCAGGCAAGAGTGTTCAAATAAAACCCAAACACATTCCAAATATTTCCTGGTTTTCATCCGCATTTTTCAACAGAGGAGCGGTTATTCTGTATCCTTTTAGTCCAAAAAACATATTGGGTTCTTAGCATAAAACGCAACTTCTGTTTCAAGAAGGAACATGGGACATCTTGCTTATTGCGACTTTTTCAAAGGCGGAAGAATAGCACTCGGATACTTGTACGGATAATCTTCTTTTTTTTTCATTTCAGCAGAGAAAACGTTGAAATGATACGGTTTTAAATTTGTACGGTATGCCTCTTTGCGTTCACGCAGGAGGAATTTCTTGTCTTGTGTAAATATTATGGTATCGAAAGGAACAGTCGACACAGAAACTGCCCGCCGCGTAGTACGTGCTAACTTTGCCGTCCTATCCCAGGGGTGGGGTATCCCATCCCCCCAAGTGAACGGACACACAGCTGTGAAAACATTACCTTTCCGTCGTACTAGGTACGCGGGCGGTTAAAATGTTTTTTCGTTGTCAATTCAAAGCAATAGCTGAAGAACTTTCATGACTGCATGACAGACAGACAGACATACACACACATGGACGAACAAACGACTCTTACCTGATACCTTCACATGTGCTGAGGGCCACGGAACTTTTTGGCACATTCTGCACCTTGCCGTGGTAATAGCAGTGACCTCGTAGTTTTTCCTGAAAATTAAAAACAATTATGAGGTAGCAGTTTATCTGTAAATAATGTGCGAAATGATCACTTTCGGCGAATGAGGATCGTGAGGTCACTCAAGCTAATTTCATCAATGCGTTTGAAAGAAAAAAGCACGTTTCTTTGATGACAGGAACAAAGGAAACAAAAATAAATTGGGAAGAAATGTACAGTAAAAAGTTCGAGTTTCTTTGTGTACTTAATTGGTTTCAGGTTGTCAGCACAAAGACGACGGGGAAATAATTGCGTTATGCGTAAACGTGTTTTTTTTACGCAAATAATACTCCGCACTTAGCCGGGGTTTTGCGGATATTCTAGCTCACGAATAAATAGATGTATTAAAGCACAAACAATTATTAAACAAAGGCAACTGGGAAATTTGTGATTAAATCTATTAAACAAAGACTTAAGACTTCCCTAAAGGAAAGTAAAGCAAGGAAACTATTCACTTGGTACGGAAAAAAAGTAATAAAATGACAACCCACTACCCAATCCTCCTCCCCCCCTCCGTTGCAAGAAGACTGCGCTACTCTCAAATGCGTTTTTTTTAATCAGTGTGCAGAAATAAAAGTTTGACGTCATAGTTATTCGAGGGCACAAGTAAGCATTGGCCGTCTTTTTTACTTCCTCGCAGGAAAAAGTATCACGAAGAACGTGTTTCACGCCACACTGAACACAAACGAAAAATATGCCCATTTATGCGTGCTCTTCAGGTCAGGTGCGGTCAACATCATGTCTGGGTTAAATTTGCTCAAGTAGATAAGATCATCTGATCATGCAAATAAAATTATTCCAAATCCTTTCAAAATCTCCTCAAACTGGGATTACAGTAATCAGTGCAACAATTGATGTGCAACAGACAAACAAACAGAGGCATCTGTGAAGATAAAACAGGTTTTCTTGAGGTGGTGGTGAGGTTGTTTGAGAGGTTGTGTATGCAAAAGAAACGAAGTCTTGAGTATGTCAAGCTGACTCTCCAATGGTAATAATTTCTCATCCCCAGGTCGAAGCTGGGTGGTAAAAAAGGTTCTGCTTTTTTCCTTTGGCATTTTGTATATTTACCGTCTAGATTTACGTAAGTGACTCACACAGAACGCATCTTCAAGAAAAACTCCAGACTATATCAGTAGCGGATCTGTGAGGGCCGGCGGCAAGGGGCTCATTCCCCCTCCCCCCGCGCCCCAGTTCAGTGAAGGTCCCTTTCACCCTTTCATTGGCGGATCAAAGGGGGCGCCAGGGAAACTTGACCAAATAATAGGCTGGCGCCCCCACCTTGGGAGTTGGCGCCCCGTCTGGAAAATCCTGGATCCGCCACTGCCTTTTGCACTAATATTTATTTAAACATTATTCCGTGTATCTCGTTTTGCTTTGCTAGGTATATTTTTCTTCTCTGGACCCCTATGCGGGCTCGCATACTGCCACAACGCAATGTCCGCAATTTCCAGTGAAAATTACCCATGGCCCCATCTTCCTGTGCTGGATCCGCTACTGTGCATACACTACTGTTAATATTACTTTTCAAAGCGCATCTGCAATGTGTGCTTTCTTCAGTAGCTTTTTATCAATTGTGTATCTAGCCAGAACTCTGAGTAATTTTGACAACCGATATTTTTTGCTGTGTACTCTTCCTAATATATCCTTCACTGTGGAGTGCTTGTTTACACACCAAAATGTCATATTCACCATGACTACTGGTATTACGTAACAACCCAACTTTACGCTGTCATTTCAATAAATTTCAAGCCTTTGATGAAGTGTAATTCCAATAGCTCTGTAAAGGGAACAATGCATTTCAAGCTGCAATTGATTTCATTGAAAGCCTTTTCTCTACACTTAATTGAAGGGCACGCAATGCAATTTTGTTCATAATTGCTGTGAGCCATAAAACTGTATTTATGATGTATGTACGTATTAAAGAGTATTTTGTGATCGCTCGTGTTTTACACACTTGGTCTCGCTTAAAACGAGTTCGGTTATAACGAGCACCCGGCTACAACGACCAGATTTCCTTACAATCAAAATCATAGATAGCAATACCAGCTTACAACGAGCAGTTTCTTTTGCATTGTAATTTGTTCCAAGCACAACCCAGTGTACTCTCCAACAATATGTCCTTCTTTCACATATTTCTTTCAAAAACTTGTCGTCCCATTGAAGTTGCATGTCGTTATCTCTGATACATTTTAGTTGAGGTAAATACGCAGTTCATTCTAAATCTGTGTCACAATTCATGACATAAAAACTTCTCTGCTCTATAGACTACAAAACTGTTTTCACTTGAATTTAGCAAGGCAACTTTGTTTGCGACTTGGAAATAAGTCGTAATTTATGTCCATCAAAATTCAGATCATGCAAGAAACTTTTGTTAAAACTCCGACATCGAGACATGGTGAAAGCAGCGGTAGCCTGTGGACAGAAATTGTGCTGTCAGGATAAATACTATCAGCTGTAATTGGACATTTACTTAATTTTTTCAATTACAATAATTATTTTATGGAATACGGAGAAAATACCAGCCAAATTTGGAAAAAAACAACAACTGTGACACAATTGACTCCACATAACTCGTTTTCTTAGCAACTTTACCTTGTCGTTGGGAAAACTCTTATTTCATTGCACTGTACACTGACCGCGTACCAGAAGTGAGTGCTCCCCCCCCTCCCCCCAATGAAAAATTGCCATTTTCAGCCAGAACTTCAGACTTACAGTTTGATGCTATACTCCCTCCCCCCCCCCCGTAAAAAATGAAAAATGGCCATTTTCATTCACATGACATTGTAGAGTAATCAGCGGCGGATCCAGGATTTCCCAGATGGGGGGGGGGGGCAATCAATTATTTCGCCAAATTTTCCTGAAAACTGCAAGAAAATGAAAGAAATTGGACCCGGAGGGGGGGGGCGAGTCCCTGGCGCCCCCCTTAGATCTGCCAGTGCAGTTCATGCCTCCAGGAGACCTGCACGTGTATCACTTGTCGCTAGTTTAATTTGTAGGGCCGACAAATGGGAATAAACTTATTTTGGTTCAAGGGCTGTAACCGGGCGCATATTAGTGCGGGAAAAATGGAATAGGCCAAGGTCGATCTAATGTCAAAAATTAAGGTCAAATATACAAATGATTGTATTAATGAGGATTGTAGCTCTTTACTCAGAAAGTTAATAATTCAGATATACTTACAATATTGGAAGGTTTGTTTAGCACCTCTTCATCATCTGACGTAAAATATTTCTCAATGTAACTCTCCCCTAACAAATCTCTGAAAGGTTAAAGAAAGTCATGGTTACGTAAAACCTTGCAAGTGATAATGCACAGAATCATGGCGATTCAGACAAGCCAACGTTTACTTTTACGGTTCGTTCACACTACGCGATTTTTTCTGATTGTGATTGTGATTTGTTTTTTTGCTTATAATGGGCTACATACAAGTTGGTGATGTTGTCACATTCGTATGGTGTGAACACTTCCATTGAGTCCTGTACAACCCATTTGTTGCGATAAGAAGAATTGCAGTCCCAATCAGAAAAAAACGCACAGTGTGAGTAGGCCTTTACATGTGAGGCCTTTTGCGATTGAGAGACGCGTACGTACCTGTTTAAATATAACTGAAGAGTAAAATTGTGTCTAAATGCTGAGAAACTAATAGTTAATTCTTCTATGTGTCCATCCTGTAAAGAGAAAAATAAAGAATAGACGTTATTAATGCCGAATCAGTGTGAGCGATAACACGAACTAAACTCCAGTTCAATACCTCTACTTTGCTTTTAATTTAGGAACAAGCACTGCCTGTCCCCGAGTCCCCCAGTTCAATCAACCGTGACTGGATCAATCAAGTGCAGCCAATCCAACATCAATGACATAACAACATATCCAGG
>JBCAUG010080783.1:0-22500 GCA_038406175.1 Haplosyllis leylae | reverse complement strand
TAGGTCTTCTCTTTAACCAATTTACGTACCTGCAAATAGAAAATAAAATAATTTAACATGTTATTAAAACTCACCCGTACCTATCTTTCTGAGTACGTTCATTTTTTTTTCAACACAAATTGAACATGTGTGATCTTTGCAAAGTAGCTCAGTCAGGTCACAAAAGAAAAGTATATTATTATGCACATCCCAATTAATGAACAACAAGGTACGTGTTGAGAAGACATGATGTCTGGTTTTCGCAACATCAGAAGGTATTGTTAGTGCTTCACACTGTTTCCTAACCCCCCATGTAATTACAGGAATGCCGTGAGATAAGGTCAGTAAATCAAGTCGCCTGACACACGCAAACCCTTCTACCGCAGGTTAACAGTGCCAACTCGGCTAACAACCCTCGTGATAAATAAACGTAAATTCAGTGCCAACCGGATAATTTAGGCAACGCGCGCGTTCATTAATGATACATAATGAAGGAGGGAACTGATTTCTGGCTTGGTTTCCTTCGCAAACGAGCTTTCATGAAGAGGCAGCCACAGTTTCTTTCAACTCAGCACAAAATGTACATTTAAATTGGTGTGTTTGTTCCTTTGTTACCATGTCCCGATTTCTATTAAACACGAACAGTACGAGAAAAGAATCTTGTGAAATACAATCCAATTCATAGACCCGAGGTGCGCAATAAATGGCAAGAAGAAACAACAACTAATTTTATTGTTATACGTACGATGTTCGGAAGTAGACTTACAATATATCTTGTAATATGGTTTCAGATCACAGAGATAGGAAATGTCAGGCACCAAATTCGATTTGCGACCAGATAAATGTATTTATGCATTTCACCTTACAAGGATACACAGACTTAAGACGGAGAAATGAAAGACATGGCATAGTTAATTCCATCTAAATAGTAAAAATCATGACAATTCTGATCTGTGCTTCTGTAAATTAGCCAGACGGTTTGTTGCTGGCTCGTTAGAGTCAGCTTATTGATTATAAAGGGGGGGCACATAGTTTTCTGGGAAATAGCACATAGCATGCTTTGGCAGTTTTATGATAAGTAGATCTAGGCCTAATTTAGGATACAGTCATTGGTGGGAATTTGTTTACATGAGAATGTTGTAGGATACAGTCATTGGTGGGAATTTGTTTACACGAGAATGTTGTCATGACGTCATTTACGTGCCAGCTATTGGGTCAACGACGCAACGTCATATTTTCTACTATTTACCCACCTCACAAGGTGGTTTTGCGGACCCTGGAAAGATCCCAACGCACCAGAAAATTTAACAACGTTGTCTGCACTCATTTACATAATATTAATTAGTTACAAAAATTAAACACTGGTAACGTCGCGATGTCAAGAAATGACCATTGTCCTTTCAGGTACCTGTTCACCTGGTTATGGTGGGGAAAACTGCAACATCTGCAGAAAGGGAACCTACAAACAAGCAATCGGTTTCGAAGAATGCACGCTTTGTAAAAGTGGATCGACAACAGACGGTGAAGGGAAAATTAGTCCCATTAGTACGTAAGCTGAGAAATGCAGCATAAGAACTGCAGAAGACAAACCAAACTTGACTTTAATTTAAATGAAATAAATGTTAATATTTTTACCTGGCTCTTCAACACCTGAAGAGAAAAACAAGAATTCAAAAAGGTTAATGAGATTACCCCTTTGAAGACAGAAGATAATAGCATACATATTATGTTAAGAATTAGTACTTCTACCAGGTTCAGAAGTCCTGTTATGAAAGACGACCTCTGTTTTATGTTTAATATATAAATATATCACTTTTCTGTTTACTTCTTCAAATATAAATTCCAAATAATATGTTTATTTACGCATAACTTTATGTACAAAAATAAGCTTAACATACAATCAGTATAAACATTGTTTCGTTGAACGTTCGCAATTGCTAACACGTAGACTTGGTGTTGGTAGTCCGGGTCACTTTTTCCAATTCACTGTAACTTTACCTGCACTCATTCAAATAAATGCTTGTTATGTAAGAGTATTGAACACTTACCTCTCTATCCATTTATGGTAGTACCGTTTGTAAATAGGAACTTCTTTGTGAATTCGACCCCAATAAAAAATCAGGAAAACTGACCCGCTTGCTTTGTAGTGCAGGTAGTTCGGGTCACCAGTGTTGGTACTCCAGGTTATCAAGCAGGTCAACCACAAAAACAGCTGTATTTCCATTCATGAACAATATTATTTATTTACATTTGGATATATTATAGATGCATATATAGGTACTTAATTCCCCAACAACAAGTTTTGCTAAATGTCAGTCAAGAGAGCATCTGGACCATCACTTATGCCTGACCCGCTTGGGTGGTCTAGGTGGTTTGCTGCCAAGTGCTGGTTTGTACAAGTGGGTCACTTTTTGACTCGAAATTTGGTCCTACTTTTTGACCTTGGTGACAGCTTCCTTCTTTTCTTTGTCATATTTTGCTTCTCTCTTTTTCTCTTTTTGTTTCTTTGTATCATTTTCCATGATATAGGCCATTGTGGCATCACTTGTAAGGTGCCAACTTGGTACCTTCTTTGGAGGCCTTCTTGTTGAAGTTGATTGAGGCTTAGTGGGCATTTGTACTAAATCCTTAACATGCACATCTATACACAAAAAAGAAAAACAAGAAATATTGTACTTTCTACTTTATTTATACCAATATATCAATATATCACCTGGATAATAACAAACAAAACTGTAAAAACAACCAGGTCACTTCCCATACCACCAACTGGGTCACCAAGCAGGTCACAACTGAACAAAACTACAGTTGCCTCTTGCAACTTCTTGTCAACATACTCTCACCTTTTATGATGTTTTTTCTATCCTGTGTCATAGCCCTGCACTGTATTGGTGGCCCCACCGACCTGCTAGCACCCATCACAGTTGGTTTGGCACCTCCTGCAACTCCTGTAGATGCACCCTTGGTCAGTGAAAATCCATGCTTCAGCAGGAGGTTCTTGGCTGTAGCAGTTACTGTAGCATGGAGTGCTGCAACCTTTGGATCTGAAGAAGAAGTGAAATTTTAAGTTTTAGGATCAAGTGGGTCATTTTATTTACCGCCACAACTGGGTACTTTTCAAGCGAGTCACTACCTACCTTCATCTGTCAGCTGTATGTTGATCAGCACAAGGTCTGGGGTTGGTTTTCCTTTGATGGTTGGTGGCTTATAAACAAATCCTTTACCAGATTCAGTCACAGTCAATTCAGGTTCTGGTTTCTCTGCAAAAAATTGGAAAAACTTCAATGACCTGATTGGTTGTAGATTTACTAAAGTGTTACCATGACCCGCTTGAACACTAAACCTTACTTTTTGGCTTTTCTTGTACCTCATCCTCTCCTGCGTCTACTTCAGTGTAAGTCCTCTTTGCTGCTGCAGTGCACTGTGGCCTGTCAACCTTCTTAAGGATCTGTGAAAGAAGATATAGGTTAAACAAATTTGTGACCCACTTGATATGTGTGACCCGGTTGACCCCCTGACCCACTCCATACCTTAGAATCCTTGTTGATGTACTTTTTAAGTACTCATCTGCCTCTGGATCATCCTCTTTGTCCTCCTCTTCTTCCTCCTCCTCTTCCTCCTCATCATTGTCCTCCTCTTCCTCATGAACTTCCACATTGGCTGCAACTGCAAGTGGGTCAACAACTTGTTCTTGCTCTTCCTCCTCTTCCTGTCCTTCATTGGGCTCCTCTTCTGGCTGGTCATCTACTGTACCCAGAGTAGCATCAGCTGCAGGGGTGTCAGCTTTTTCATCATCTGCAAAGACAAGTTAAAATGATTAACATTAGTGACCCGCTTGCCATAAAATATTTCTGGTGACCTGCTTGCTGATTTCGACCTAAAACTCCAACTAAAAGTCTGAAAAAAAACAGTGATAACAGTGTAATGCTCAACACACAACTGAGGACTTACACTTATCCGTTATTATGCTGGGACCCAAGTCCTTCAGTTTAGGTGCATTGGGATTTATTGGGTAAATCCCAGTCTGAATGAATCCCTTTCTGATGTTTTCAGGAGTGAAGGCCTGAGTAAATGCCAGAACAAGAACTTGAAAGAACTGCAAATGGCTCATCGTTGCCCTAGCAACACTGAAGTTATATGACAAAAGTTCCTTTTGGTACTTTTTCTTCATGACTGCAAATGGCACATCATCTAGGGGCTGCAGAACATGTATGTAGTGTGGAGGGAATGAACAGACTTCAATGTTGTGTTCCTGCATAAGGCACATCAACTTGGCATTAAACAGGTGGCTGCTATATAAGTCCAGTAGGAGAAGGTGTTTCTCATTGTTACCCAAGAGGTGTTTGTCATGCAAGTACTCCACAAACTTGCCTCCATAGTCTGAAAACAAGTCAGCATTTATGTAGCCACTTTTGCTGCATCAGATGAAGTAACCTAATGGTGCAGCTTCCCTCCAGATATCTTTGACACATCCAGCTTTGAAGATGATCATTGGGGGTAAGTGTAGCCCTCTAGCACTCACAAAGGTGACCATTGTGGTTGTTGTGCCTTTTTCATCTGCAACAGTCTGAAAGACATGCTCCCCTGTTACACCAATTACTTTTTGCTCTTTGGGAACATCGGTAATGCCTGTTTTGTCCACATTCCAAATGTGGTTTGGCTTAAACTCTATCTTCCACTTCCTGACCCATTCCTTCAACAGGTCAAAAAATTTCTCCACCTGTACTGGGTTGGCAGCTATTGCACATGCGGCAGATAAATTTTGTGCATTATTTTTCCACAATCTTGGTTTTCTCTCCATGAAACCATTCCTCCATGCATGCCCAGCTTTCTTCTTAGTGGGTGAGAACCCAGGTCTGTGAGTTTTGACTGCCAGTTTGTATGCAAGAGCACATAGATGGTCATCGGTAAAAAGGAATCCCCTTCTCGCATACACCATCAACAATTCTTCAAGGTTGTCTTCTTGGTCTATCAAAAATTAGTAAAACAAGCTGAAATCAACTGGGTCAGTGGTACAATCTTCCGAATATGACCCGCTTGGTGACCCACCTGTAATTACAGTTAAAACAGTTATGGTTATCAAGCGGGTCAGTGACCTGCTTGCTTACCTTCAGTCAGAACTGATGCCTTCCTGCATCCACCAGCGATGTGGCCTTTCCCTTTACACCTCCCAGAGAGCCTTTCTATTACTGTGGTCTTACCAATCTGCACTTTCTTCGCAATTGCCCTCATTGACAGCTGTCTTCTGGGGGAAGTGACTTGTTCTTCTCCACAATTTCTCAGCTTCTTGCATTTTGGCCTCTTTCCATTGCTGGTTCTTCTGACCTTTGTGGCTAGAAGCTGCCCTACACTCCTCAGGGGTCCTCAAAACCTTCCCTCCTTTACCCTTCTTTGAAAATTTCTGTTTCACCATTGTTTTGTTGACAAAAACAAGTTCAGTTAAAGTGATCCGCTTGGTAGATCTACCGTGGTTGGTTGGGTTGGTGACCCGCTTGAAATGAATGACATTGGCAGTTATAATTTTAATTCAGTTCCTTAGTTATTCTTAGAACACTACGAGAAGAAACTTAAATATTTCAAGAGACAATGCAAGTCCCAACCTTATCATCTTTAGAAAAATACAAGGTAGAACTTAACCATTTCCAGAACAATATGCAACTGCAGAGCTCAGGCCCCTTGTGGTTATGCATTAAACGTTTGATGAAAGACACTATTTTTTGCTGAAATGATTTCTCTGCCTTGGCAGACTAATCTCCAAGATAGATAATGCCATTGCCTT
This sequence comes from Haplosyllis leylae, assembly GCA_038406175.1. Taxonomy (NCBI): domain Eukaryota; kingdom Metazoa; phylum Annelida; class Polychaeta; order Phyllodocida; family Syllidae; genus Haplosyllis; species Haplosyllis leylae. Next base: position 16,742 of record JBCAUG010080783.1, on the reverse strand, counting down.
TGCATGCTTGATAAAAAAGAATGTGTAGACTATTATATCTCATTAGGTCAGATACATCTGTAAATATCACCAGCCAATTTAAGGTGAACTGAAATTGGTGTGTGTGACTCATGTAAAAAAAGTTATTCAGCCAAAGAGTTTTGAAAAAAAACGTAAATATCATTGACCTGCAGCACAAAGTTAACTATCCAGAAGTTCAAGAACACAAAGAAATAGATGAAGAATGTCCTAACAGTGCAGCATTACATTAATGTTATTTAGGAGAACACATTATGTGTAAAATTGATATTACAGAGAAATTACACAAAATTTATCTATTTCATGCTTTTATAATAAACGGAATATCATGACTTTTACATGAGTGTTAAGAGTTTTTGCTCGTTTATTTATTTTTCAAAACTCATAGTATTAGGACTTGGTTCGTCAGGATTTCACGTCATTATCATGAGTATGGCCAAATGAGAGCTTCCTACTGAGATTTCCCCTTTGCTTACGATGGATTAATTATCTCAAAAATAAACCTTTCTATTATATTTTGTACCATTTTTACAACCAATAATTTCATAAATTAGCAAATGATTCATATTAATTTCATATAAAACCTAATATGATGAGTTTTACTGAGGAATCATAATTAAATCCTTTAAATGGATAGCCTTGGTGTGATTCATTAGAATTTGAATAATAGCAAGATAAATTATACTTTTTATTCCGTTTACTTAGAGAAAACGCCCCCAATGACTCAAGGTCCGCAGTCCACTGGAGGTCCAGAGCCCCAGACTACACAGCCTGTGACAGGTTTGTTACGAACACTATCGTATTGGGATTTTGAGCTATTTTTTGCTACGGTAAACTAGATTTGTAGTGCCTCCAAGGTTTTGATTTCGGTCTGAAACGTGACTAACGAAAGTTTTATATTCTTCACTTTCGGAATATATTAGATATTTGCCGAAAACTTTGTCACAGATAAAAAACATGCTCAGGTGCACCATCATAAACATTAACACAAGACTTGAATTACAGTTTTCCCCCAAAGTTTTTTGGGATTATAACAAAACCGTGAAGATATTATCATTTGTGATAAAGTTTCTTACAGCTGCGACTTGGAAAAATAATCTAGCTGTTTCAAGTTTTACAAGTTTCCCAGTAAAATTTTGAAAAATTAGTTTGCTGAATAAAGTGCAAGTTATGGAAACTTAATTGTGTTCGTACAAGGAAATTTTATGACAAGGTAAGTCTTACAGGTGAGTAGAGTGTTTCATGTTGGTATGATTACATGTATATGTTACTGTATTAACAATTTAACTTCAATATGTGTATGTCAATTACTTGTTTATGTTTTAACCGTCATTTTACGCAACGTTAAGTTTCGTTTTAGAATTTCCTACCAATTAATTATCTACTTTATTTTTATGTTTGGAATCGAGAGAAGCTGCCGTCGATGTTTGCTGCGTCTGCCTGTTTTCTCCTCTCAGGCGAAGCGAAACTTTCTCCTGCTGCTTGAAATTTGTTCGTATAATACATCTGTGTAGGTTGCAATAAATATCTTTCAGAAAAAGAAGCAACGTTTTGTTTTCATGTTTTGTTGCATTTCGATTACATTTCCAAACTGAAGTAGATCAATCAACGACAACAACACAGTTACGAGAATATTAATGTAAGTGGACAAAAGAAAATGCAGCTTGAATGCAGCTGTCGGAAAAAACAAAAGCACAATATTTTTAAAAAGAAGTTTTTTCTGCTTTTGTAAGTACATAAAAATAATAGAATTTTGTTCAAAGAATAAAAAAACTGAAAAGCAAACCATTCGCAAGGTGTGGGTGTTAAAATAGAAAATGTTCAGTTTGGAAATCCCTAATGAAAGCAATGTTTTATGGGATAACATTCTCCGCAAAATGCTGTCCGCGCAACAAAAACTTTAAATGTGTGACGCACATTTGTTAAAAAAGGAATCGAATATTTATGTAGTTGAAGTCTATCATGATATATTTTCAGTTACATTAGTTTTTAAAATTGCGGATAGGTCTGATGATGTTATGATTAAAAGCCAATGAAGCTGTAAACCTTCACTTGCGTTCATCTGTCGTGGTATTATTTTTGATATAGCACGCAATCAATTACCGAAATTTAGTCGGTTGATGAAATTAAAGTGAATATCACCTATGCCTTAAAAGTAATCGGGGAGGAGGGATTTTATTAATACTTTACATAACTATGCTGAAGATTTTAGCTGAACTGGTAAAAAAATGAAACTTTTAAGTTCCAAAAAATGTGTCGTCTATTTGACGAACTGATAAATTTCCATTTACGATTACAGTGTACCTTGTTCCAGTATGGATGGAACTGTGTTTCATTTTTAACGCATTAAATGAATCTTTCAACAATACCTAATCATGTGGATGTCTTACTATGTGCGCGGAATGATACACAGATACAAATATGTCTCAATAGGTCATCGTATTTGGTACGCACGTATTAATCAATATTTCCAACCAGTTTGTTAAATTTGGAGGCATGACAATGAGCCTTACTAGCATTGAGTGCCTTACAAATGCTATGCTAGCCAAATTTGCGCCACAGCCAAAGTGAGTTTTTCTGGCAACTCCACTGCGGAAAACTTTTGTAAAAAGTGACCCAAGAATCAACAGGTCGAAATGACAGTTTGAATCATAGTTCATTTTGAATTGACAATAAAGATTCTCTTGACTATGTACGCCATCAGCCACAATAGAGTTTTTCCCAATTAACTTTCGCTGAATTCACTGCATTAATAAATTACGACAAAATCTAAAAGTACCATAGTTACCACCGATATCCAATGTCTGACAATAGTTATGTACATTCCCAAATGTAGCAGTAAAATAATATTTTATCACTACCTGAATCTGAGGGTAGGTATCTATCTAGTGAAATCAATGGCAACAAGAAAATCCTCCTGCGTAAATGCAAGAGACATACCTCCCGCTGCGTAGCAAGTGCTGGCCCTGCTGTCCTATCCTGGGGGGGTCCCATCCATGGCCAGGGGGCAGGACGGGGGGGGTTACCCCATCCCTGGTTGGGGAGAAAATCCATCAATGGCTGGGGGCAGGGGGCACGGGGTGGGATGGACCCCATCTCTGGCCAGGTCCTGCCCTACCCCCCCCCACCAACCCCCACCCCCGTGGACAAACATATGTGAAAACAGTACCTTCCCGTCGTACTACGTACGCGGGCGGTAATAAATACCTAGCCAGAGGTAGTTTGAAATTGAGGTTGAGTGACTGTTGCTGGGAATGTACAAAGTGTCAACTGCCATTTTGGAATTTTGGTGAATTCAGCGATAATCATTTGCAGAAAACTGTATTCTGCTATTTCTATGAAATTCAAACAAAAAATTTAGGACAAAGACCACTTGCAAACATTTGACCCATTCCAGCCGTCGGGTCTATTGTGAAAGTATCAATAGCCTTTCGCATTCCGTAGCAATTAAATTCACTTCAGCATGCACACTGTGCTGTGAGATATTAGTCATTGCAAGTGTAACTAATAATGTATTGTTGAAAGGATAGCGTGACACTTCGTGTGAATAAAAAAATAGTTTCATAGTGGAATATGAAGTAATTTTGTGATGGGACGGAGTTTCTTGCTGACGGACGGGGGCGTGAAAGGTTGGCCCTATGAAACAAACACTCCAATGACAGTCAAGCGTGATATGCGAGCAGCGAATGGGAAGAATTGAGACTCAGCGCCGCGTTCACATGAAATGTATAAATACAAAAGAGAAACTGAAAATCCTACATTCAGAAAAACATCAATATTTCAAAGGAAACATTTTGCGTGAAAAAACACTCGATCCACAGCCATGAAACTAAAAGAAAATATCATTCGTAGATGTTTGAAAGTATGAAGCAGGGAATGTTGTGTAGACCGTGCCTGAGGACGTCTCCTCTATTCGGAGGTTCATTGGGTTGATGTGCATCTGCGTGAGTAACAACAATGTACACTGGGTGAATATTAAATTTAGTCCGCATTTGAGATCTAAAAAATGTCTGCAAAAGTGTTCATAAATTACAAATTTGCGTATTTTATTTCATAAGATGGGGCATTCATTTCAATCGAGATTTCTATGATTCGTTGTTTTCTGCCAAATCCTGACCTTGTTTTCCATTGAATAGTTGCAACCATTGAATATCAGTCCTGGCAGGATCCTACTAGGATTTGGCAGGAAACGATGAATTGAAGAAAACTCAATTAACTATGAAGCATTATAATTATACGTTAACATGTTAAAGACATTAAGGACACAAAGATCAGCATGTCAGTGAGATAATATTAGTAGTAAGTGGACAACAAGTTGACTGATCTTGATCGGACCGTACACAAAGTGAATTACTCAGATTTTAACAGTTTCATTCTGTTGTTTTCTTAAATTTTCTAGATTGTCATTTGGTTTGCTATACCTAAGCGTGTTTTAACAGTTGTTAGTTTCATGTGTTAGCGTTCTTTAATCAATTTACTGTTGTATTTAAAAGTAAATCGAAACTCCCAGTGTCTGGAACAAGGTAAGTTTTCTGAATATTTGTCTCTGTTATGATATTTTAAAAAACAATGCATTTTCGTGGATCCTGCATTTAAATCTATCTTTATTTTCTCTTCGTGAAATATTAACAGAAATTGAGAAGGAATCCATTTGCTGTGACTGATTAAAACAAGCAAAACTGTCTTTTAATCTCGCCTCATTGGAAAAAAATAAGTTGTCATGTTAAAGACAAATGAAACTGAATTCAATTAAATTTTTTCAATTCTATGGAAAAAATAAAAAGCCATTATCAACCCACACGCCTGCTATGTTCATTCAAATGGCATTGACGCGTAGAATGCATCATCACGATTACGTTTTGCTCAGCAAATATCAATGATAAAAAAGAAAAACAGTTCTATATTTCTCTTAAGTTTTTTTTGGTCGGATAACTGCAATATCAAAAACATAAGATCTAATGAAATAAAAATAATAGAGCTCAGATGTTTCGTTCAGGGAAAGGTGTTCTTTTTGCAATAACCGGCTTGGCCTCAATTTGCTGAAAATTTCAAAATTGTACAAGAACATCAGAACTGAAAAATTCTTTCCGGATGAAAATCTCGCGATTGTAAGATTTCACTTTACTTGTTCTTGAATGTAGGTGCTGGTGACGAATGCGTTGATGACTGTAACGGGAAAGCCAATGGGAACTATCACTCCTGTGAAGGGTGTAATTCATACACCGCTTGTTCCAACGGAATTCTTTACAACATGCCTTGCGCTGCGTCTTTAGTCTGGAACGACAACTCCAAGACATGCGATTACACATCACCTACTTGCAATCAAGCTCAAGGTACGGAATAAATATTCTCAATCCGCAGCAAAGAAATAATTTGAATGAAAATTGACTATTAACAGAATTAATTGACACAAAATTAGCATAGAATAAACATCTACAAAGCCGACCCAACTTTAATGTGGAGGTATACTCAAAATGACGTGCTATTTTCCTTTCGGAGTCAAGATCAACCTTTGAAGAGCAATAGTATGAAAACTGGGACTTACAAAGTCATCAATTACAATATTAAACAAGAAGATCTTCCCAAGATAGTAATTCAATTCCCAACAAAAATACATTTCTTTTTTATTTCAACAGGTGCAGCATGTGCCTCTGCCCAATGTCCGGAAAACACCTATTGTAAATCTAGGGGAGATTCCTACACTTGTAACTGTAATAGGGGATTCAGCTCATCGGTTGATCAAAGTGGGAACACTGTGTGTAGAAGTAGGTACATTTCAAGGAATACTCTTCGTGTGTTCCGCTTCTGACCTTCCAAGAAAAATGTAAAACATTTGTTTATCGGAGTGGCTTGCAGTGAGTAAAAACTGAATTTCAGTGTTATAAGGCGGCAACCTCTCTCCAACAAAACTATAGATTAGAAAAATAATAATTGTTTTAACAATTCGATGTTACGGAGCAAATATAATTGCACCCGAAGTTTGACTTGTGCATCTGATGATGATGTTCATTTCAAATACAAGATCTATTTTAGGAGCGAAAACTTGTACTGCCTCTGGTGATCCACACTACCGTACTTTTGACGGATTCACCTATGATTTCATGGGAACCTGTGTCTACACCCTGTCCAAACCATGCACAAAGCCGACAAATCTACCCAACTTTAATGTAGAGGTATGCTCAAAATAACCTACTATTTTTCTTTTCCAGTGAACATCGACCTTTGAAGAGCAATAGCAATTGCGGATCGAGGATTTCCCAGAGAGGGGCCGTCAACCGAATATTTGGCCAATTTTTTTTCCGAAACTGCATGAAAATGAAGAATTTTTGGCCCAAAGGAAAGGAGTTCCTCCCTTGCGCTCCCACTACATCCGCCAGCGAATAGTATTACAATTGCAAATATAAAGCACAAATAAATAGACATTGCGTGTTATGTATGCAGGCGAAGAATGAAAACCGCCATGGGGACACACGAGTGTCCTACGCGACCTACATGAACGTTGACTTGTATGATCGGAGAATTCGCATTGGTCCAGGACTAACTGCGTCAATAGGTCTCGTAGAAGGGTCAGGAGATTCCAAAACTGTGGTAGGTGAAACATTTACATTTACTGATCACGTACGTAGTAGGGGCAGGTACCTTACCCAAGTGACCCTACTTCCAGGTGACCCCCACACCGGTTATGTCTTTTCTGGGGGACCTAGGTCGGTATTACCTCTTAATGTTAATTGTCCAACCTGGTAACGGAGCTTTATTGAGTGGGGCGATAAAATTCAATACAACATTTATTGAATCCATCTGTACAAATTAGATTTTGTTTCAGAGGAACATGCTTCGGTACAACCTTCCTGTTGAGAATGTGGAAGGTATGCCAGGTGTTGAGGTTACTCTGGAGGGACGTTTTGTAAGTATTATTTTTCAAAGTGTAGTGAGGGAAACACCCACAACTATGATCAATTTCAAATCAGTGATTTACAGAAAGGAATGCATACACGTATAAATCCTTGTTGTTTCATTTTGCAGGTATCACTTAAAACCGATTTTGGACTGAAAGTAAATTATGATGGCTACTCAATGGCAGAAGTTATTGCACCTGATTCATACTCAGGACAGTAAGCGCTCAAAACAAAGTCAACCAAAAAAACAACCTGAAATATTCCACTCACAAATGTGTATAATTTCCTAGACAAGAACAAGAATCCTAATGGTTTGAACATTGCCTTCCAGGCTGTGTGGAATTTGTGGAAACTACAATGACAACCCGAACGATGATGCGACGGATGCCACTGGAAAGTTAGTCAGTTGCGGCTCCGAATGGTCCTGCAAAAATCCTGAGCTGGGCAACTCGTTTGAAGTGGCAGATTATGATAGCGCCCCTGGGTTGGTATATTGTTTTGTTTTGATTTTTTGCAAATCCAGGGGTAAACAGTATTTACTCAAATAAATCAGAACAATTCCTATTCAGATGTCGGGCACTGGAGCCGCCACCGGCTTGTCCGCCTGAGAAAGATGCCCAGTTCAGAGTGAAGTGTCTCATAATGTCTGACCTGAATGGACCGTTCAAAGATTGCATTCCTACACTACTATCAGAGGTAATCGAGTTTTTGCTCAATTGCCAGCATTTACAATGGTAATAGATCTGGAAGTTTTGTGTTTGAATTCAAGTTTCCTTGGATTAATGTGACACATAAGTTCTCCTAACATATCATTATGAGCAGATTGAGTAGTGTTTTCCCCCGTGATTGTGACAAACATAACAAAAGGAAATAAACGGGAAGACGTTTTTTCACAGAAATATCAACTTTCTGTTGTTGGTAATTTTAAAAAGAAAAAAAAATCCTCAGATTTATACGCAATCTTCGTGTTTCATATTGAACAGCTCAAGGATTTTTCTGAAATGGAAATTCCAAATTCTACAACGTTTTTCCCATTGCAACATAATCATTTTTATTTGAATTCAATTAGAACTGTGTCCTCAACTATTGACATAATAAAATCTGTTAATATTTTCGTCGAAGGTGGTGTCGGCGCTTATCGAGGAGTGTGTCTTTGATGCCTGTATCGTGGACAATCCTGAAGAAGAAATGTGCAATGCATTTGGTAAATTCGCCAAACTATGTGCCGGTGAAGATATGACAGGCTGGAGAGAAGTTGCACAATGCCGTAAGTTTTGTTGATAAACAGGCATCAACAGTATGAAAAGCCGTAAACCTTCAGTCAGGAGTTACTTGTTACTTTCCCGATACATCAGATTGTAATGCGCATAAATCTAATACAGCTGTATTTTTGTCTACTTTGTCTCGTAGCTCTGCAGTGCCCAGAAGGAATGGAGTTCAGTTACGAAGTATCAGCCTGTCCAAATTCATGTGCGGATCCTAACTCTGAAGACACATGCACTGAAGGTCAGTGGATAACAACATTTTTTCTTTATTCAAAGTAAAATCCATTCATTTTTTGAAGAATTTGCCAAACAACTTTCACGAGTATGCATGCAAAGTTTATCTTTATCAACTTTCGTCGGTTTTCTTCTTTCATAATACAATTCTACTCTTGACATGGTTCCATAAATGTCAATATGTAATTGAACAGTTGCCTATTCTATTTCAACACAATTTCAGAAAACGTTGAAGGGTGTTTGTGTAGTGAGGGAACATTACTACTCGGCAATAGCTGCGTTCCACCCGATCAATGCGGATGCGTCGCGCCTGAAACACAGCAAAGATTTGCGGTAAACTTTTTACCATGTATTGATGAGTTTACTCTGGCAGAAAATTTTTCTGATAGTTGTTGCAAATGACTTTAATCTGATTATCAATGGGGATCGATTCTTTAACAGAGTAACAAATGCTTGAGTTTGTCCAATCTATTTTTCATGCCACATATGTCCTGTCAAAAAATTGTGGTGAACACATTTCAATACCGCTTTCATATGCTGTGAAACATTATCTATTACACTTTATTTTCAACTTTTCTCTCAGCAATAAATCTAAATAAACATTTAGATACACTATAGGCACATTTATCAACATGAAAACGGCCCCCAAAATTGCGTCTGCCCTGTGCATACTTAGGTCACAGACTAGTTAATCAAATGAAATTGAGTTCATTAAACTTGGCTTTTTTCTCGATGAACAGAGTTAATATGTATATCAATCAAGAACTTTTAATAGGTTGGTGAGAGTTATATTAGTAATGACTGCAGCAAGAAATTTGTGTGTGGCGGAGATGGATCATGGACGGAACAGGATGGACCACAGTGTACATCCAGAGCTTCCTGTCAGATTAAAGATGGAACAAGAGGATGTCACTGTGACGACGGCTTCAGAGGAGATGGAATAATGAAATGTGAAAGTAAGCAGTGATGGGTGAACATAGAAAACTTTCGGAGCCTCTTACCTCCGCCTCCCCCTGCTGACTAAAATTTCTTAGCTAAATAATATTCTGCACAAATACCAGTGTCCCCTTGCAAAATTGGCTTACAGGTTAAGTAGAATCTGCTATAGTTTTGAGGTGATCTTCGTTAGGAGTTTTTTATCAGTGGTTTAATTTTCATGAAGAAAACATGGCCAAAAGACAGGTGTAGGATCCCATCACACAAAACAAATTCTAAAAATTTGCAGAAGTAATCTTGCTTTTTGAATAAGTAAATGTTTAAAATATTGCTGCTGTTTATTAACTGTCTAGACGAATGAACCTTGCTCTTAATGACCCAATGAAAAACTTCGAAATTGATTTCACCAATTCTAAACTGAGAACAATTAATTGACACCTTTAATTTTTCCAGATATAAACGAGTGTACAGAACCTGATGACAGTCCCTTTCAACACAGATGTGATGTAAATGCTAACTGTGAGGATGGTGACCCTGATGACGTTCCAGGTGGCTACGTATGTAGTTGTAAAAATGGATTTGAAGGAGATGGAAAGACTTGCACAGAAGGTAAATATGTTTTACTGCTAAGTTCAGCCGGAATTGTTTTTGCCAAAAAGAACATGAATGCAACAAGTACGGTGAAATCAGACGTAATGTCCAAAAGTGGAATCATAAATTGGTCAAACAAATGAATAGTTTGGAGAATTTTCAATACGTCAAATATGTTGTTAGAATGATAGTGCTGCTATCATCTTTAAGACTCTTCATCATTTTACATGGTAGATTGACCACAATGAGCATAAAACCTCGTTTTGTAAACACTTTTAAATGCTTTTTGATTTCCTCACATGAAAATTCAAATTTGATCTATCGTGTGTATTTTTAGTGAAGACAACGGCGGTCCCTACTGAGCGTAAGTGTTTTTGTAATGTTGACATCAAATAAGAATTTATTTCAGCTCTATTGTTAATTCATGTGAAATTACATTAATTACCACCCGCGTACATAGTACGACGGGAGCTGATGTTTTCAGTCTGTTCACCGGGGGCGGGGGGGTACCCATCTCCATCCCATAATAGTTCCACTGGTCTCATGTCCTTTCCCAGGAGGTACTCATCCCTGGCTGGGGAGCAGGGGGGTACCCCAGGGTACCCCATCCCCACCCCCAAGCCAGGTCCAGGTCAGGCTACCTCCCAGCCAAGGATGGGGTACCCCCCCCCCAGATAAGACAGTATAGAGAGCACTTGTTACGCGGCGGGCGGTATGCCTTTTGCGTTTACGCAGGAGGATTTTCTAGTTTAGGATGATTTACACGAAAAACATTTCTTCAGCTCCTTGTAAACCCGGATTTGGATTGGAATGCTGTGATCCATGCAGTGTTGGAACCTACAAGGACAAGATTGGATACGACGCCTGTACTCCCTGCGATGCGGGTTACACCACAGAGGATGAGGCATCCACAGAAAAATCAGACTGTAAGTTTTTAATGTCTTCACAGGGAGGAGTTGTTTTTTTTTTTTTTAATGGGGTGATCATGGAAAATATTATCCCAACATTAACTATATGTCAAGGGTGTTTTCATTGTGATTCAATGGATTTTGAAATTGATTGATTTCATTGTTAATTAAGCATAGTTAGGGAATTAACATTACTATATATGTATGATATGTCACAATTTTTGACAATGAAATCATTCAATGTAATTTCCTTGCTTACATGTCTGCAGTATAAAGGAAACCTTACACCAGACGCAATTTTAGTCTCATACCCAATCTCTTTGTATTTTCTACGTACGCATTCTGGAATTGATTTTTTCTTCTTCATTTCCGAACAACAGGTATTTGTGCCATTGGTCACGGAGGTGGTGATTGCGCACCCTGTTCTGCTGGAAGCTACAAGGACAAAACAGGAGCTGACGAGTGTACACCCTGCAGCGACAAACCTGGATTCGCAACTCTACAAGAAGGATCTGAATCCAAAGAAGAATGTGAGTTAGCGGTTGCTAAACTCTTGAACACTTCAAATTGTATTCGCAGAAGTCACAGCTTGTTACCTTAATACTTTTTCCGGTAACTTTTGATGATGTCTCTATTCAGGTACCTGTTCACCAGGGTATGGTGGAGGTAACTGTGACATCTGCAGTAAAGGAACTTTCAAACAGGGATTTGGTTTTGTGAAATGCACTCCTTGTTCAGATGTTCTGGTTGATGTTGCATCAACAACAGATGGTGAAGGGAAAACCAGCCCTGGAGATTGTATGTTAATATTATCCGCTTACATGATCTTGAATACAATTGTTTTTGTCTTTTACTTGTAAAGTGATACATTTTTATTCGGAAATGGAGCAAAATTAGTCATTGCTACACGGATATTTTTGTTACAGAAAATCTTGATTCCCATTGTAATATTTGTGTGTTTCTAATCTATTTTAAGATTTTTTCTTTTGACTTCTAATTAGGTGTTCCAGAAACAGGTACGCAATTCAAAATGTTTTCATCACATTTAGTAAGAATTTTCATTGTTCCTCATTATCTTTAATGGAGAAATAAGCTAATCATTTCTTTCTTCTGTGATATTTTTGTTTTGTTTGTGTTCCTGCTCTCAGTAATGTTTGTCTGGCCAAAAATCCTCGACAGGTCGTCAAATTTAAGTTTATTGATGAGCACACATGTGTCAATGGCAACCATGCATATATAACTTATCTAAATTCCCAACACAAGGAAATTTGGTCAAAAATAAACGGATTTAGCACTTATTGGCTGAACAATTTAATTATCGGTCATTGGATTTACTTAAGCAAACTAATTTTTCAACCTTCTGGTACAAAAACTGTTTATGACTAAGCATATATATGAAAGATATTTGTTTTATTATTTGCTATTGTTCGAAGGAGGAGAACCCCAGTGCACTGAGATGCCAGGTAAAGTCCCCAGTCAACCTGTGACCAACAGCGTACTAGCCCCTTCCAGGGAGGAATGTGAGGCTGCTTGTCTGGCTGACAACAGTTGCGCAGGATTCACATTGGAGGATACAGGAAGAGGACCTTCTTGTGAGCTCCTGTCAACCTGGCAAGGTGTGGAGGATGACACCACAGGAGACACCATATTTGTTGTATGCGGAGGTGAGCTTACAACTCAGGGCAAACAAAAAGTATAAATAATAGTGATGACAAATACCCAGTTTTAAAACAGGCAACGAAATGCAAGACCTGTCAATTTCCTGTCTTGAACTGTGAAAATCAGACTATCTTCTGAATAATTGTAGCTTTGTACATTCTCTTTAAAGGATCACCTGCAACAACTACAACACTAGGAACAACAACAACACAACAAACAACAACAACTATGTTTGAGCATTCATCTACAATCTATGAAGGTTCATCTACAGGTATTTCACCCTAGCTTTTTCAAAATAGCCAGATAAAAATTCGATATTTTTGTGAAACTTCTGGTCTGGATAAATTGGAAATAGCTAACAATCTAATAGATCCTAAAATATTCGTCGAAGCCAGATCTAATATATTGATAAACACTCGGAAACTTTGATAGAACTAAAATCCTCTTAATTGTGAAAAGAATTTCCTGCTATTTCTATTTCAAAATTAAATAATGAAGGATTCTGCTTCTCACTATCTCATTTTTAGAACCATGTCATCGTCAGAAGATAGCTTTTTTTGTCTACTTCTTTCATGACTTTTCCACATAATGGTACCTGATGTCACAATGACTTGCTGTAACATTTATTAAACGTAGGGCCTTTGCCATGCTCATAGCAGAAGAAACTGATTTCCTTTAGATGAAGACTTAATGCTGTGATGTGAGTCAAAGTAGTGTTTTCAGTCATACGTGTCAAGGTAGTCCCTATCCTGTGAAGCACAGGGATAGACAGAAAGGAGCCTCCTCCCATTACCCCGTACAGGAGGAGTAGGGACTGGGGACTGTGGCCGATATGCCTCGTGTTAATTTTAAAAAAACAGTGTTCATATGAGAGTAGAATAAATACATAGAATTTTGTAGAGGTACAAAAATCCTGAAAGGTCTAAAAGAAGTACATGTTGCTGTTACATTCTCACACATCTTTTTAACTGCTTGCAGATGTTCCGGAGGAAGGTATGCAAACAATTTTCTTTTTACCCTTATTCTTTCCGGAATCAGTGGGGTGCTAGAAATTCTCCGACTTTGTTGTTGGTTTCCTCCTTAAGTCTTTTAAAGCATGTTAAGAATGACATAGACATAAACGTCGATCTTTTAATTGATAACTCTTTCTAAAATTAACATCATAAGGATTACAACTTGTGCTGTTCCGTGAAGTGTAATTTATTATTTGTATTTAATCGCCACACAGAACCTCTGACGTGTTTCAAGTGCAATGATGTTCGTTCTGATGATGAGTGCACGCAGACGGAAGAATGTCCCTCGGACGATGTACGTATGCCTACGTATGACACTATCGGAGATACAAAATATCAACTATGATGGCAAACCCCTCGGTCATAGTTTGGCCCTATGATCACAGTAACATGCAATGGAACCCTTCTCTTTTCATAACTTATCTAATTATCATTTTGCAAATATGTTCAAATAATTAGTCACTCTGTGCAAATCAAACACTCGTATTTTCTGAAGAGAGGTATATCTTTTGTTTAGTTTGTCTGTCACATAACTACTGAACCAGGTGGCGCTGGTGACTTCTCCATAACGAAAGGATGCAGACCACGTGACGTTAGTTCGCCTTTTTTTCAAAATACCCCAGTTAAATGATTATTAACCAAAGTAAATTATTCTGACTACATTTTAAATCAAAATTATTTTGATAAAACATGAAAAATATTGTAACTTTAGGACTCAAATATACTGAACACTAATGACATTTTCAGGACTGTGAGCCTAATTCTGATAATACTAAATGTGGCGATATAGTGTGTAAATGGTGTTGCGACACTGTCCTCTGTAACGCCATAACTGAAACAGGTAAGAAACAAATCTTAATATGAGATAATTTTCAGTGGATATTTCTTTTTCCCATCAAACGAAAGTTTAATTTCACTCTTGGGGTAAACTATTTATTTAAGTTCAGACATCAGTGTCCATAAAATTGATGATCAGGCTGATCTGATCAACATGTCTAAGTATTGTTTAAACAAACGATGCGTTCCCAGCAAGAAACGTGCGATTTTCAATATTTTACATCCAGTGGGCTCCTGAACTTTGTACGTTCTCTTTAAAGGACCACCAACAACAACAACACAACAAACAACAACAACTATGTTTGAGCATTCATCTACAATCTATGAAGGTTCATCTACAGGTATTTCACTCTAGCTTTTTCAAAATAATCAGATACAAATTCGATATTTTTGTGAAACTTCTGGTCTGGATAAATTGGAAATAACTAACAATCTAATGAATCCTAAAATATTCGTCGAAGCTGGATCTAATATATTGATAAGCACTCGGAAACTTTGACAGAACTCGAATCCTCCGAATTGTGAAAAGAATCCACTACTATTTCTACTTCAAAACTAATTTATGAAGGTCGCTGCTTCTCACTATCTCAGTTTTAGAACCATGTCATCCTCCACCTATATCAGAGGCTATCTATTTTGTTTTCCTTTTTCGTGACTTTTCCACACAATGGTTATATATTTTATGTTATTGTAACATGAGCAATATATACTTGAATAGATACTTAAAATGCTTTTGTTTCATTAATCAGGAACACAATCTCCAGTTCCGCAAGAAACTTCACCTCCACCACACGGTATGTTACGTTTCTATTCCTCATTGACAAACAAATTGGGAAAATTAAATGCAGACGTTTTAATTTCTACTGAGAATTCAAATAGAAATATCTTGGGATTTTTTCTGCTTAAGAAGCTGATATCAGAGATATCAGGCGAACTTTATCCTCGACTGGAAAACGTTTTGGCAAACTTAGTAATTCACTTTTAACGAATGACTTGACACTTATGGTTCTTAGTGTCCCAAAGAGCCCATATAGTCTTTGAGCACTTTTAATCATTAAATTGAAATAGTTCACAAACACAATAACTTCTCCCAAAAAAGGTTAGCTTTAATTTTAATACTACAAAAAGTGATAGCCTTGCAAACCATTTGTTATTGAAAATCAAATCTGCCAGGAAAGATGTTAATTTCACTCAAATGATTATTTCTCATTTGTCTATTGATTTTTAATCACAACAATAACTTTAAAAATAACTATTTGTATTTAAGAAAATGTAGTAAATGGTATGTATTGTTGTAAAATATTTGTAAGGTGTTAATGTAACAGCTGGAATGAAAAAAAGTAGTTTCAATTACTAAAGAATAGGATGGTTCGGATCAATTGTATGCAGTTATTCAGTACACTTCACGAGTTAACAGGATCGCTTGAGGTGTAATAGGTATGTATGATTGTTGTAAGTCGATCTTTCAATTTTACGAAATGGATGATGTGATCTGATTTGATATTGAAAGGTAGGCCGTTAACTGTTGAATGTTTTACCTCAATGTTTAAAGAATAGTTTTGTCTGATTGAAAATATCTAACAGTAATGTAAGGTGCGCGTTGTGGGTACCTCTTTACGAGAGTAAAGAGTAGCAGTCAGTTTAGCGTAAGCATGTTTATTCTACTCTGGCCTTATTAGCAGTGTACTCTATAAATACGGGTATCTAACGGCCTCCTATTGGCTGGTATAGTCCGGGTATAGGGTATGGGCAGAGCCCTCCCTGTATGTGCTTAAGCACGTGTCGTACCCTGCAGTAACAATATCAAGCACGAAATTTGAGGGAGTGATAACTCATCCCTTGTTTGGAAACGGCTAGCCAGCCTCGTTCTGACTAGACACCTCTAACATGTTCAGTTTCCAAAAAAAAGATCCCTGTTTACCCAATTTTTATATTGTCGGTTTTATCCCATTTTTTTGTAAAATAAACGTCAAACACTTTCTAGGCTCACACGGGCAACTTTTTCATCTGTTGACAACACCCTGCTGGAAGTTCAATAAATTTGGCTTTTTTCGAGGATTTCAGTAAATTCTGACTGAAGTATTAGTATGGGCGCCTATGAGAAATGTTTTATATATTTTAAACTGTGCAGGAAATACTGAAATATTTGCAACAAACATTTTGGTATCCTAGCTACGTGGATACTTTTCAAGATTTGTTTTTCTTTTGGGTACGTACCCAAGACTTCAAATCCTAATTTTTCAGTACTATTTTAATACATGTTACAAATCAAAAACTTGGAAAAGTCTCCACATAGATTGGATCTCCTTACTGTCGGAGTCCCTCCCGACCAAGGTGAAGGTCACTGTGTGACCTTGTATATATAGTATGCCCCAGCCGACCAGC